>JAZGTK010009302.1:0-17389 GCA_036877625.1 Ambastaia sidthimunki | reverse complement strand
GTTGTGACATTTGAAATACAGCCATGTGTGTTTCTCTTCCCCCAGGCTCCTGCGAGAAGGTGGACAGGGTGATGGACCAGGTGGAAAAGTACATCATGACTCGACTCTACAAAAGTGTCTTCTGTCCAGAGACTACAGATGATGAGAAGAAAGATCTAGCCACCCAGCACAGGATTCGGTGAGCCTCTTATAATTAATATAATGCAGCCCTGGTCTGTGGTGCTAACAAAACATTTGTTTGAGAATCCCGACTAGCCTAATATATTAAGATTGGCTCAACCCATTCCGATTTTTTTGGTGTTGTTAGAGAAGCATAAATAACACACTTCACTTTAAGTCTTGATTAGCTTCTTGAATATCGTTGGTTTTCCAGGGCCTTGCACTGGGTAACCATTCAGATGTTGTGTGTTCCTGTGGATGAGGAGATCCCAGAGGTGTCTGATAGTGTAGTCAAAGCTATCACAGGTGGGTCTGCAAAGCTTCTCCATGCCATTATATTACTTTGTCATTTCTCTGTTGTTTTGGAGTTTTCTCCATCAAGGTGCATTCTGGGAAATCACAGATTAGGTTTTTTTTGTACCATAGATATAATTGAGATGGACTCCAAGCGTGTGCCGAAGGATAAACTGGCCTGCATCACCAGTTGCAGTAAGCATATTTTCAACGCCATCAGGGTCACCAAGAATGAACCAGCCTCAGCAGACGACTTCCTGCCCACTCTCATCTATATTGTGTTGAAGGCCAATCCGCCCCGATTGCAGTCCAACATCCAGTACATCACACGCTTCTGCAACCCCTCAAGACTCATGAAAGGAGAAGATGGGTACTACTTCACCAACCTGGTGGGTTCACACAATTTTTAGTAGCCATTGAAAAGTATTGGGACACAGCCTGAGAATTAAATGAATTTCAGAACATTAGATAAAATAGACAAAAACAAAACCAAGAGGCATCTGCAAACAAATTACGCTTTTAAGCAACTGGTCATTTTTAGTGGATGTCAGGTCCTGTCAAGTACAACCAAAGGTAAAGTTCATTACATTAGATATGGACATGTTCCAGTATCACACAGATCAAGCATTGTTTAGATTAAACTTGATTGTTTGTTCTAAGTTTAGTCTAGTTTAGTCCTCTGGGTTCATATTTTGTCTCACTTGCTCTTTTGTTGTTTTTACTTAATCTTCTTCTCAATCTCTCCTGCAGTGCTGTGCTGTAGCTTTCATAGAGAAACTGGACGCCCAGTCATTGAATCTCAGCCCGGAGGACTTTGAGCGTTACATGTCCGGTCAGGCTTCGCCTCGAAGGCAGGACGATCCTGCAGGCTGGCCTCAGGCCGACTCCCATATCAGCCCGGCGCTTAGCCAGATCCATCAAAATCTAAGCATCCTGTCCAGCCTTGAAAAAAGACAGCAGCAGGTCATAGAGGAGGCCAGCAGCCTGCAGACAGAACTGGCAGAATGGCAGGACAGTGTGGCCCGTGAGGTGCAGGACATCCAGGAAAAATATCCACTGGAGATCAAACCTCGAGCGTCCGCGATAGATGCGGAAAACGTGGAGAACGACAGGTTACCTCCTCCCCTGCAGCCTCAAGTGTTTGCTGGTTAGCCGGCTAAACTAGTCTTTGGTGGCCAGCAATATGCTTACTTCACCTGTTAGAGCTCTTTGATTATTTACTTCCTGTATTGGGGATAAGATGGATGTTAGCATTCCGTGTAAAATCATCATCTGTTTCTTAAATTCTTTTAGGACTTAATTTGTGCTTCTGATTCTGAAAGTTTTTGAGACTAAAGCTTTTCAAACCTGGCTTTAGAAGATCTGTCATAGATTAGGTCAACCTTATTAGCTATTAAATCACAGTGTAATAGCTGCTAATATGTCCTCCTAATAATATGGCAGTTTTAATGCACCCATACTCAACATATCAGCATATTATGTAAATAAGTCATTGTCACTGAATAGGGATGTTCCAGTCCTCCTGGGTGACTGTCTTGGCCGTGATCGTATTCGTTGGCATAAAAATGTGTTGCTGCTTACTTATTCTGAAAACAAGTTAAACCAAATTCCAAGTTTTACTCAGTTTGTTGGGTAGTTTGATATGTTATAAATGCCTGACAGAAAGTTCTACTCGTCTTTACAAATGGTACATTTTAAAGACGACCATTCCTAAATACTGTTTTCAGCTGATCAGCTATAATGTTGTGCAGACAGTAAACATTATTTTATATGTATTTGTTTGTTTGCAAAACAAAATGCATTATTGGCGTTGATATAAAGCTGCACGTTTTGTTCACATCTCCGTAAAATACTGTAATGGTAACAACAAAATGTACATAAAGATAAAAATGGCATTAATATGTCTTGCAATTGATGTCAACTGTACTCTCAGTTTAAATGTGATTCGGTTTTTATTTTAATAACATCCCAGGTGTAACTGTAACAGGTACTTAGCACAACACTATACTTGTGTGGAAATAATCAGTGTCAATCAATTATGGTGATTTATGACTGTGTGTGGTGTTTTAACTAAATTACTTTATTTATGATGTAAATATAACAAACTTGAGGTGTGGTATTTTGTGGTCTGTGATTTTTTTTTGTTAATCTTAAACAGATAATCTTTCATGTTAACTCTTTAATATCAGTCTCTTAGAAGTGTGGCACATTACTGACACCACATGGTAAAATCCCCAAAAACATGAACAGTAATGGACCTGATTGTAAACCCTACATTGAAGACTGATTTTAAAAGTCCTGTGGTGTTTTGGTGCTTGTTCTCATTGGCTGTTTACTTGTAAAAGTTGAAGATGTTGAGAATGTGCAGATGTCAGTCTGCAACCTCAAATATCTCAATAATGAGATGTATTGCTCTCATTGGGTATAGCCTGAATATAACTGTTTAATTTGCATGCGTTCATATGGGACTTTGAAAATGGCTCATTACATCCAAAACAGATCTGCAGCCCCACCAAACCTGAGTCTCATACGATGCTTCTGCAGTACCTGAAGGTCTCCTGATGTTCTCAGTTTAGAATGTAGGTCACTTTCTCTCAGGAGTTCAGACACTCCACAAGTGATACACTGAGGTCATGAGTTACTAAGTGTTACGGAGTTACATGAGTTATGAGGTCATGAGTTACAGCATTATTCAGTCAATATGTGAAATCAATTTTGTTCCATTGGTTTGGGTATTGATATAACATATGCTATTTGATTATTATTGATTATTAATCTTATATACATTATACATCTTACTCGTGTATTAGTTTGAACTGCTTTCTTGGTGTTTATCCGTATGGTATAATTATAAGAAATAAATGTATATTTTTAAAACCCTATTTATAACCCTAAAATGTATTTTGCCCTTTAAAAATAAATTAATTATTTAATAAGTAGTTTTAATATAGTAGTATTATTTGCCTTTATAAATCACATTTTTACACCGATTAGTCATAAATTATAAATTTGATGTTGGCGCTATCAAGTAGGCGTGTACAGACGCTAAACGCACCGCCTTTTCGAAAATGCTTGTCTGTGATTGGCTAATACAATCGCACACGCCCACCAACAACGAAAACGATTGGTGGATACGGTTTCCCATGGTGACTGACACGGCTTTCAATGGTGACTGACATTGGCATTCAGGCGGTACATTCCCTGCTGGCTATAAACAAGCAATCTGGTTCTACAATACCGGGTTATGAAACACTAAGTTAGTCGCGTTTGATGTAGACACATTTGGAGCGACGGGCTCAGTTTATCGAGGGCAGTGTCGCAAGGTAAATGCGTCATTTTGACAGACGAGAGTTGGTTCTGCATGGTGTAGTTTTGAAACCTCAGCTAACCTGCTAATGTGCTAACCTGTGTTGTATCACCTGAGAGTCCCTGTCTGGGCGATTGGTCGTGTGTTTTTGTTGTGTTTGGGTTGTCTTCTCGTTTTAATGGTCTGTTGTTTTAACCTCTGCTCTGTAAATCTTTGTTTTGGGTTTCAAGGCTAGCCATACTCAAACACAAGCCTGATTTTTAATGAATGTGCTTAAATATTTGACTCTGTAGACTGTTTTTAAAGATGACAACGTTTGTTATGGATCCATCTGGCTGTTATATTGACCATTCGTGTATTCATTTTCATATTTATGCCTTAAACAGTTTGTAAACACAAATCCATCCGTTGCTTGTATTTCATACCGTTATGTGTCTTATAAACCACAATAGCCTCCTACTGAGGATGGCAGATGTATCATGTAGCGTGTTTGGCAGTGCATAAAATATATTTGGTGTTTATTTTTATTTATGTTTTGGCCATCTGCAGTTACATACGGTAATGTTCATGCAAACCAATACCCTTTGTGTCACTTTTCACATCTATTCTGCCTGGCCAGACATGTATAGGGATGTACAATTTAGAAGAATACTGTAAACTATCCTTATATGACCTGGTCGGCTGTGTGCGTGTGATATTGTTCTATTAGTGAAATATGAACATGTATATTGTCTGTTTTTCACACAGTGAAAGTGGCTCTCATACCAGGATTCTCTTAGCAGATATTTGTCTCTTAGAGGTAAATCTGGCTGAGATGGATGAGCAGAGTGTTGAGGTATGTGTACAGGTCACTGTAGTTGTATGTTACTCTAAAAAGTGTCTAAGTTGTGCATGAAATCGTATTGTAATTGTTTTTGTAAAGCTGTATGATTAAACCACAAACGTAAAACATTTAACCTTTACATAATGTAAATCATCTGTACGAGTTTAGTGTCTGATATAGCTTCTAATGTCTGTGCTGGTCAGAAATGTGATATTTGAACATACAGTAATTGTTTCACATTGTGTTTCAGAGTATATTTGTTTGTGTCAAGTTTTATTAAGTAAAAGAAGACTTTCAGATTAACTCTGTAGGTTTTTAGCTGCTATTGTATTTGTTTTTTGTATTGAGCTTTAATTGTCTATCCCTGTAGTAAAGTTTTGTAAGTCATGCATTTATTAACTAGCGAAAAGCTTGTTGCATTCACTTGGATTAATCTGTGTTGTTTTCTAGATGACAGAACAGTCTCATGTTTATCCCTCTGTATCTCTTTCGTCTCTCTTCAGAGCATAGCGGAAGTTTTCCGCTGTTTCATTTGCATGGAAAAGCTGCGGGACGCTCGGCTGTGCCCTCACTGTTCCAAACTGTGTTGCTTTAGCTGTATACGGGTGAACACACACACACACACACACACACACACACACACACACACGCTAACACAAGTGGCAGAATGCTCACACTGCACCGAAGGCCTGTTTAATTAAACGGGACCTCCTGTGCTGTCTTTAGCATTTAGCTTGACGGGACATGAGGGAATTTGAATGTAGGGAATTCAGAGTGGAAACTGATGAAGTGGAAACGGCTTAAGATCTTAATTTGTCACAACAGAATTACTATTAGATAAGAGACGTTTAATTTAAAACAACACCTTCATCATATACAATATAGCAACTGATGAACGATAAAATATAGCTTAAGAATATTAAACAAAAATCATATTGATGACTTCAGAAGCTTGATGTGACAAGAGCTACAGAAAGATTTTTCAAAAATGTCTCCATTTATAATTTTAGATCTTTTTTTTATTGTCAGGATTTCCAGCTGTATTGAAAATTCCAGATGTACATTCCAAGTGCAGCCCAGTACAAAACAGATTTTGTTGAACAGATTCCTACTAATAAAACTTTTAAACCCCATTTTAATAATTGACCTCATAAAAATACTGGATGAGCCAACTAGCATTTGTCAATTAGCAAATGGAGTCAGTAAGAGCTTTCTTTTGTTTTTTCTCGCTGGCAGCGATGGCTTACGGAGCAGAGAGCACAATGCCCCCACTGTCGGTAAGTGACTTTATCTAAAGTTAATCTCGAAATATTTATTCTATGAGAAACCCCAAAGGAATCAGTATTGATCTTTCTATTGTTAGTGCTCACAGAATGAGTTCATTTCAGTGAGGCATCGATTAGTTACATTACAGGATCTCATCCAAAAACGCTTTAGACTTCTGGATCAGAGATACCGGTGAATTTATCGTCCTGCAAGAAACACACTTACATTATTGCCAAAATAATCTAAACAGTGTGTACAAACAGAAGCTCAATTTAACCAAAATTCATATAATGAGTGCTGATACTGGACCAATTTATCACTTATCTAAAAATCTAACAATGATTTCTAATAAAACATCAACACATTAGTTGTTCTCAGTGATTGATTCTCTTTCTCTTTTTTTCTTAAAGGTATAGTCCACCCACAAATAAATCAATAATAAAAATAAAGCCATTATATTCTGCTCATGACAGAAACGTTCATTTTAATGTGTCTAATAAAGACTCGCATGTCAAACTCAGAGCTCCGCTTCAGCTGAGGGAACTGGTGAACTGTCGCTGGGCCGAGGAAGTGACACAACAGCTGGACACTCTGCAGCTGTGCAACCTCACAAAACATGAGGAGAACGACAAAGACAAGTGAGCTACACACTCATTCACGCTGTAATACTGTTCTGTTGTAGTAAACAATCAGTGACAGTTTCTTCATTTTGGGGTGTACTGTTCCTTTAAGCATATAGTTTATTCTGTGACTGGACTGCAAAGTGACCATCAGTAATTCATTCTGTCTTCCCAACAGGTGCGAGAACCATCACGAGAAGTTGAGCGTGTTCTGCTGGACCTGTAAGAAGTGTATCTGTCACCAGTGTGCGCTGTGGGGTGGCATGGTACGCAGTTCTGTCTCCAAATCAATTAGTCAAGCTGGTGGACTGTGTGTGGACTGTATGATGTCATTTCCTCTTCGCATACAAATGTCCTGAGATGTGTTGTCACATATAGGAGCAACCACTCAAAAATACAATATATCTCAAACAGAATGCATTTAGGAACCTGCGTATTTGTCCTCATATTTCCTCAGCATGGAGGTCACACGTTCAAACCCCTGGCTGAGATCTATGAGCAGCATGTGACAAAGGTGAACGAGGAGGTTGCTAAGCTACGGCGCCGGCTAATGGAGCTCATTAGTCTGGTTCAGGAAGTGGTGAGTAGGCCACACAGAGTCATTCAGACGTGTTTTGAGTTGACGATTTATAATAGATGATACTGTATCAGCCAGAAAGCCCTTTAGATGGGTCTAATAATGATAAATCAAATATGATCTGATAACATATATTTGATTTGGTAAGTGCTCCAGAGGGCATTTTGCATAATGTCACACAACAGGACAATGAGGAACCCACATTAATCTATTACTGTATATCTCACTTTTGAATGATAGTTGTTGTCCACGAGATGGCAGCATAACTCATAATAATGTCAAGTTTAAACTGAGACTGGGAGGAAAATTTTAAATGTTGATCCCTTTAAGTTTTTCAAAGGGATTTGGGAATTTTAACACTAACACTAACTTTGACCTAAAACTGCAATCTGTAACTGTTTTTGGTTAAAAATTAATAAAAATCAGTTATTGAACAAAACAAAGTTCAAAATGGATCAGTGTTCAAAATGGTCTTCTAACCTTACCCTGATTCACAGCAGTACGTTTATAATAATGATTTATAATTTGAGCTGTCAGGGCCGATTTCCGAGGATATGTCAGTTTGGCTTCATTTAACTTCAACATATGTAAAGAAAAGTACATAAAATAAACTGCAATTTTATGTTACAAACAGAGATGGCGACAGAGAGGCAAAAGTTACGGAGTGCAGCTTTAGGTCATGAAACAACTAGTTTTAAAATGTAAAAATATTTTCCAGGTTAGGCTCATTTCATTAGCATGTTATGGATTTCAGGAGAAAAACGTGGAGGCGGTGCGCGGAGCGAAGGATGAGAGGGTTCGGGAAATCCGGAACGCCGTTGAAATGATGATCGCACGACTCGACAATCAACTCAAGAACAAACTCATCACGCTCATGGGTATCTCTTTTCTTCTGGTGTGGTCCACACACAAGCAGATGTTCTGATCTTTCTTGTCTAACGTATATCTGCTGTTTCCACAGGACAGAAGACGTCTCTGACTCAGGAGACAGAGCTTCTGGAGTCTCTGCTGCAGGAAGTTGAACATCAGGTACGTGACCTCAGTGTGATGCAGTAAAGTAAAGCTGACTGAGATGTTTTGGTCTTTGACACGAGCGTGTTTGCGCTCCACAGCTGAGGTCGTGCAGTAAGAGCGAGCTGATCTCCAAGAGTCCCGAGATTCTGCTCATGTTCCAGCAGGTTCACAGGAAACCAATGCAGTCTTTTGTCACTACACCCGTCCCACCAGACTTCACCAGGTACACGCCGCATCTGTTAATCTGACGTTTTAAACGGGGACAAGATGAAAGCCTGAACTTCTGCACACGTTCTGACAGACCGTGAACATGATGAATAAACATGCTCGCATTGCTTATGCAGTGTTTGTTTCCTGTTAAAAACTGGCCTTCTGGTTTGCTCCCTCAGGACATTATGGCATTATTATATCTAAAGCTGTTTTGAAGTGATTGGTCGAGGAAAAACCTTGAAGATACTCTGGAATATTAAAATTGATTTTCATAGCTGAAAAGGCACAGCAATGTCTACTGTGAAAAACATTTTTTTTAGTTGTGCTCTCAGACATTTCACTAGCTAGAGTAAAACCTGCTTTAACACCAGAGTGATGTGTGAGGAGTTTAGTTAAATTGATTAACTAGTTAACAAATCAATCAGAATGATTCACTAGCGAATCTGTCTTAATTAAATTGTTTTAAAAAGAAATTCTTTGTTTAAATAAAGACCTACATGTATTAAAAAACTCAATATCTTTTCTCCTCAGTGAGCTCGTTCCTGCCTATGATTCAAGCACTTTTGTTTTGGCAAACTTTAGGTAATAATATCTCCCTTTTTTCTTCAATTTACAAATTGAATGCTGCATTAGTTGTGTTGTATGAATTGAATTGGTGTTATCTTTATGTCTTCAGCACTCTGCGGCAGAGAGCGGACCCCGTCTATAGCCCACCTCTCCAGATATCAGGTCTCTGCTGGAGGTTGAAGGTGTACCCGGTAGGTTTGTCATTTTCCTCTCTTGTTTTTATATATTGCGCTTTAATGCTTTTTATAATAAAACATGTTCTGTTGAATAGACGTTTTGTTGTTTTAACTTTCCATTTGTCACGTCATTGTCTTTCATATCTTGGGACTGATTTATTTTGTTTCAGGATGGTAACGGGGTTGTGCGGGGAAACTATCTTTCCGTCTTTCTGGAGTTGTCGGCAGGGCTTCCCGAGACTTCCAAGTAAGACATTTCAGAGCAAAAATGACCTAAGTAACATCACTTCCTGTTTTTGTGAAACTACTCACAGTGCACAGGAAGTGTTTCTCACTGACGATGTTTTCTCAGGTATGAATACAGGGTGGAGATGGTCCACCAGGCCTCCAGTGACCCCACCAAAAACATCATCAGAGAGTTTGCTTCAGACTTTGAGGTGGGGGAGTGCTGGGGATATAACCGGTTCTTCAGACTGGATCTTCTGGCCAGTGAGGGATACCTCAATATGCAGACTGACACTCTTGTGCTGAGGTCCATAGCTCTTTTTCTTATGTTTAGTAGATCCTTTGATTGCTTTACTATTGCTTTGAGAAGTAAAGTACAAATTAAAATGCTTTATTTTTCCCCATGTATTTCTTTTTCCCCAATTACAGGAATTTTTACCCAGAAACAGTTCATTTCAGTTTTAACTTATGCATGTTTTTTTTTAACCTCACAGATATCAGGTTCGATCTCCCACCTTTTTTCAGAAGTGTAGGGATCAGTACTGGTATATAACTCAGCTGGAGTCGGCACAGTCCAGCAATATTCAACAGATCAACAACCTTAAAGAGGTCAGTTTAACAACCTCCATATTGACTTTAGAAACCCTTAACTCAGACTCCTGTGCTGGATTGTTATATTACTTCAGAAAGTGTTAAAACAAGGTTTGTTGTGCTTTGCTGCTGTGTTCAGAGACTGGCTATCGAGCTGTTCCGTCGACAGAAGTCTCGGAGTTCCTCTCCTGATCGCCGCCTCTGTCCCACAGCTTCCTCAGGAAGAGACTCACGTCAGGGGAAGATCTCCGTATCTGAGGAGGTGGGCCAAGCAACCTCCACGGAGACGAAGGCAGATGAGGATGAAAAAAAACACCATGATGAGTCTAATGTAAGGAAAGCTAAAAAGCAGCATTCATAAATTCATTCAATTTTGTTGGAGTAATTTATTAATTATTCTGGGTTGAGAATTAGAAAAGAGACCCTTACACACACACACACACACACAGATTTTTAGCCGATTTCTAATGTCAGGATGCTAGGTTTTATTGCTAACACTACATAATACCTTTAATAACTGTAGAAATTGCTATACACCAGAAATTTTTAAAAAATAGTCTTATTGAAGCAGACCCCCAACTGTGGTTTTCATGGACCTTTTGTTGACAGTCAAAATCTTGATCAACATCATGTAAATGTGACATCTAAAGAAAACGGGCCTGTAAGTGTATCGTAATAGTCCTGAAGGCCTGACAGCTACATGACTGTCAGTGTGATGTTACAGTGACTGTTTATCAGTTTGATGTTGATGTAACATCAGGAGCTGTCTGATGGAGATCTGGAGGTGGACTGTCTGACTGGAGAAGAAGACATCAATCCTCTGGATGGTAGCAGCACCTCCGGCAGCTCCACGGCCACCAGTAACACAGAGGAGAACGACATCGATGAGGAGACCATGTAAGTACACCACAAGAAAATGAAGAGACTCCACAATGTGCTTTTAAACAAGCCAAGCCAACTTACTGTATATTCAATATATTCTTTATTGTGGGAATTATTCTGTTACCATAGTTACAATTACTGTAACACACAGTATATACTGGCTTAATGCTGTCTGAATGTGCAGTCACAGTTGTGTGTATTTTGTCTATTCAAAACAACTTTAAACAGGATCTAAAGAGTAAATCATTATTATTTTACAATATTTTATAACTTTGATCTAATAATACAGAAAATTCTCAATATAAACCCAGAATATTGTGAACGTTATAAAGTGTTTTTTAAAGCCATTCTTATCACGCTCCTGTGTCTTTGTGATGTTAAATACTGAGATTATTGTGAAGGACATGGTTCTTTGTGTGCCAAAGGGAAACAGCTGTATCCACCTCCTGGTCTGAAAACGCACTTTAATTAGGGCTGCAGCTTCATTTGTGACAGGCAACCCCTCTCACTGTGTGTTTAAGCAGAGCAGAGTGCTTCTTTATCTTCCGTCCATCACGATCTGAGTCAACGAGCACTATCAGCAGCTTTGACTTGTGTGGGATCCGTAAGAGTGCTCGTGTTTGTGTAAAGAGATGCTGGAGTCAGAACCTCACATGTTTTTGCTCATGCTCATGCCCGCTCACACACACACACACACACTTTCTGCTCAAACCAGATGAGACGAATGAGTCATCAGAGCTCAGCCTCCTGCTTACAAATGCTCTTCTCAAAATCTCTGGCTTTTCCAGCATGGGCACCAGGGATTCCTGCAGGATATCTTTGTTGCTATGGGGGGACACAGACATCCCCACCATCATATTTTTACGTTGGACTGAATTTATTTGATTAAACTGTATTTGTGCTATTTGTAAAAGTAAAACCCTTGTTTAGATACATTTGTACTGTACATTATGATTAACAACTGGACCGTAATCAGACTTATTTGAGATTCACCAACCAAATTTGCCTTGTTAAACATGTTTTTAAACTGGACATATTACTCTGCTCAAGTGGAGACTTTCTAGTCGAGACTAAAAAAATAAGACTTTACTCTTCTAATGTTACAACATTTGCCTTCAAATCTTCTAAACGTGACACTAAAATATCTTTGTAACATACAGAATTGCTTATCAAAGTAAAGATTGAGTTGAGGTTCAGAGAAAGACTTAAAGAAGGGGGGCTTGTGCTGGTATTGGTTTGATGTTTTCAGAGAGTGCAGGCTCTCAGCTTCTATAAATACTGTAGCAGATAAGCACAGAGAACCACTGGAGAGAAATGACTCATCACACGCTACAGCCTGAGACAATAGTGCATGTGTTACACACACACACACACACATTCAGCTGGATGTTGGAGCTGATCTCCATCCACACCTCCTGTGGAGCGGCTTATTTCAGACTGTTCCATTTCTTACTATTGATGGGGGGAATTATGCAAATCCTGGTTTGAATGGCCACGCCCCATTTTCCTCTGTCGGGTTGCAATTAATCCTTAAAAACCTTGTTCACACATCTAACAAGTTTTACAGCAGTCTGGTTATGGATCAGAGACTTGTTAACTTCCTATTGGCATTTTGGTAATGCTAGAGATATAGGCATTAATGTATAGCGGCAGGAGGAATAATGAATGTTATGAATTCACATCTGTTCTAGGTCTGGAGAGAATGATGTGGAGTACAGTGGGAATCTGGACCTCGAAGAGGGTGAATTACCTGAGGATGTTGCCGGGGCAACAGGTGAACCAGCGTTTCTCCCCCCATGTCGCCTCATTTGTAGCAATAATGCTGTTTTTCTAATGCGAGTGTCATGCATACGACAATCTGGTGTGTTGAAACACTTGGCTTTGAAGTGTCATCGGAGGCGACACCTTGTTAATCATTCGTAGTGATGTAATCAAGCCAAATTAGCATATCAGCCTTTGAAGATCCTGCAGAGTCTAAAACGCTGTTTGCTAGAAGATATTAATGCTCACTGCATTAAACTGTCATCAGTCATTCTCACTCAATACACCTTTTAACTGAAACTGTATATTTTTAGAGCTGTGTTTAGATAGTCAGGTAAAAGGTAGGCTGACTATGGCTATGAGGATTGTCATAAGGAGTTAGCCTATAAGATTTTCAGTGGCTAATCTTTCTAGATCTGTCTAATCTGTATCCAGAATGCAGGTTGCTGATATAATACCAAAAACAGTTTACAAAAAAACGGTTCAATTTAAAGCGAATGGCTTAATCGGCCAAGTGAGTTGAAGCTAATTAAATGACAATTTTAGTAGTCGATACCAATATCAGTAAAATGTATCAAAATATTTTGCAAAACATGTCACCAAACACACAGGCAGTATTGCCTCTGAACTCACTGTCTCCCCCTGTTGGTCAGGAGGTTCCGCTACAAGTTCCCGAAGTTCAAGGCGTGGGGCAGGTGCGACCTCATCCAGTCTCCTGGAGATCGACCCGGTCATCCTTATCCAGCTCCTGGACCTGAAAGACCGCAGCCATGTGGAGTCACTGTGGGGGATGCATCCCCGGCCCCCTGCCTCTCTGCTCCAAACCCAAGGTGTCAAAATCAAACATGCCTCATTTTAGTCAATGTAAACTGTAAACAGAACTCTGATGGCTACTGCAGTACTACTCCCAAAATAAGCATCAAAATATGTATGTTGCTTCATAAGCTATCTTTGATTGACAGCGGCTACAGTAATGTCTCGTAAAGAGCGTGAACGTCGGCCCCAGGCTGTGCGGCGGTCGAACCCGGATTCAGGGGTTCTGATCAGACTGAAGGCTCAGATGGCTGAAGTGCGCAGTAAGATGTCTGATGTAAAAGTGCAGCTGGAGGCTCGTGGTGGAGCCAATCCTCGGGTCTCCTCTCAAGGAGCCTCGAACCATGAGCAGGGCCCCTCCATGGACCTCCAAGGGCCCGTCTCATCACGACACTCTCGCAGTGGTAATGGGTTATTACTGTTTTATATCAAGGTCTGCATTATATACAGCATATTGAATCAAAGCAACCTTTTCTGATTTTTGGAGTTGTGTCTGTTAATATTTGTTTGTGTTGGTTTGGATTTAGCTTGACTTCGCTTTGATCTCTGTCCCAGGAGTGAAGAAGGCTGGTTCTCCAAAGCAGGAGAGCGTGGAAGCGCCGGGTGGCCTCTCCCTGCACAGGGCTGTGGATGCTGGTGAGAAAGATCTGAGAGGAGCTGGACGGGAGTCACCAGCTGAACTTGCTGTGTGTCCCAGAGAGGGACCTTCTTCACTGGATGGTCAGTATGCTCTGCTCTCTCTCCATCTCACGAGTGAGTTTTTATGGAGACAAGCAACAATTGCTTTGAAAGTACCTGGATTGATGTAAAAAGCAAAGAGTTGTGGTCAAAAGCTGGTCTGATAATTCAGGGTATATTCAGACGGTTAATCTGTGGTTTGCAGGCTCCCTCCAGCCTCACAGTGTGCAGAGTTCTCCTCCCTCTCTGGGTAGCAGCTCCTCTTCCTCTGATAAACCTTCAAAACACGAGGAGCTTCTGTTTGGATCTTCTGAACTGTTCAGCATCTCAGCTCTGAATGGAGCGCCTGCATTCAGCAGCAAGCAGCGCAGGACTCCAGCCGTCGGGTAATGCACTAAAACTAGCCACTGTACTTGGGTTATAATACCCTACCAATAAAAAATATAGTGGATACTGCTGCAGTAAAGTGTTACTACATTGTTTTTGCACCATTAACTAGCTCAGATAACATGAAGCACAATGGCTAATTCATCATGCTTATATTTAGCTATTAAGTGTTTTTGTGGTGAAATAATCCTGAATGGAAAATAAAGGTTTAATTTGTGAATACGAGACAAGTGTTGTAGATGTTGTTGAGGAAGTTTGTAGTAAGGACAAAGTAGCACACACACTCATTTGCTAAGACTGCATCCCTCAGGTCTGGTCTGCTGATGGACGACTCCCTCAACTGTGACCAAGAGAGCACTGGTGAGATCCATCAGTCACTGCTGTCACTGGCTGAGCCATCCTCCTCATCTTCCTCACGTCCCGATGAAGGTGAGACAGGAAGATCTGTTCTCAAAAACTCACAGGAAAATCAGAACATAACTACACAGCTTGACTGGTCTTATGAGTCACTGCACACACTGTGAGCAAATGCCACTCATTTAGCTGCACATAAAATTTGATTTGTTCTGGTAATATTACAGTTCTAAATTCTCCAGAGGAGGTTGTTTTCGTCTCCAATTTCTTTTTGTTTAAACATTTTATTTGCTTAGATTTTTTTGTTAGTTCTTATTTGCCACCGTAATATAATTTATTTATATCTTTCACAAATATTAACTGCATTCTAAAGTGTGTGCAATACAAATAAATAAGCAATACAATTTACAATACAAATAAATAAGATTTAATATCACCAGTAGGCAATATACAGTTTAGTACTGCACTTCTGAAAAAGACATGGGCATGAACATAGTAGAACTTAAACGTGATGGTTCATATAAACACTTGGACATCTGTCTGCAGCTCTTCTCTGTCAGAAACAGTCTCACCACACACTGCCGAGCATGAGCAGTGACAGCGAGATAGACTGCGACACAGAGAATGAGAACGAAGATGAAGTCGTGACTCTGGAGGCTGGAGACTGTCAGTTTGACCCCAGATCACTGCCCTGCACAGGTATAATATCTGTCTTAAAGAGACAGTTCATCAAAAATAAATTTTATAAATTGTATTTAGCAGAATTTCCAAGCTGGTCTTTTCCATACAGAGAAAGTAAATGGTGACCACAGCTGTCCCTGGTCCCCATTCATTTTCATTACGTGGAAAAGAACAGAAAGTCAATAATACAAATTTGAGTTTATTTGGTAAATGTGGTATAAAATAATTCTTAAATAGTCATGCATTTTAATGGCTGTTGGTGTGCATGTTTTCTGAATGTTTGCGAGGTAAAGATTATTTCAATGTTATTCCTTGTGTTGTAGCTTGTGTGTGTGTGTGGTCCTTTGAAGTCATGTTTGTGTCTCATTCTCAGGCGAGCAGGTGATGTCTGATGATCTGAGCTTTGTGAGCGGAGACACTACAGAGAGATGATCCACCACAAATTATTGCCACAATGTTACAACAGTGTGTGGAAGTGACACAAACCTTCCTGTGTCATTAGACACTGGATGTGTTTCTTCATTTCCTCCGTGTCTGTGCATATTCATGCTAACAGCAAAATGAATGTTTATATGTTGTTTCAGAGAAACACACTTTGGGAGAAAAGTGCTGTATTTTTGTTTTGCAATGCGAACTGCGTAACATTCCGTTATAAAGCTAAAGTTGTAAAAATGTGTTCGTGCATCAGATAATCAGATAAAATTAATTATTTGGGAGTTTGATTGTATGTATTTTTATTTAATTCAAATCTGAAAATCAAGAATTTTAAGATTGTGCTGCTCTATAAATGTATTTTATACACTCTTTCTGTTTATATATAGATATTGCTGTCTGTGTTGTTTTTTGTTGTTGTCTTGGTTTAAATGTAGTTTGTCTCCTCTACAGTAGCTGACCACTCTCGCAACTGTGAATATATTGAGCTGTTGAGTCCAAATTCTTAGTTAATTCAAACAAAAACAAGTTTACATTGACGCATATGTGAAAAGGGAACAAATGTATTTTTTGACCTTCACAGAGATGTGTTGTATTATTTCTTAATAGCGGATAAACCATCACACGTCTGTTACAAGCACTTAAATGACTTAAATAAGCATTTAAATAAATTCCATACCCCAATATTTCAAATTACTACTACATTCCCAATGTTACATTTTACATTTCAAAATACTCTTACATATATAAAGCAGAGTCTCAGGTGAGTCCAGCTGTGTGTTTACCTCCAGGCTGTCTCGTGCATTAGGCCTGTTGATTTTGTGTGTTTGTTGTTTGGTTAAGAGCTCAGAAACAAAGACACGTGGTCTTTTATGGCAGTAGCAGCTGGAAAACAGCACAGTTTGTGTTTTGAATACATCATGGCTTCATCAACAGCTGGGCAGTGATGCCGCTGTATTTCAGTTTAGTCTTGCTGTTTGCATGCATTGTTTATTCTGAATACAATCTGCTGAACGTCTGAATGTTAATTCATTGCTTTTGCCGTTTAATCTTTGGTTTAAGAATTCTCTGCAGGTCAATGATTTGTGGAAAAGAACAATTTTAAATGTTTTTTTCTGCTTCAATTGTAAACTGCTTCTGCCACCAGCATGTTTTTAGTCTCTTTGAAGTCCAAATCTAACTATAAAAGTGTTCTGTGGTTGTCCAGTGTTAATCTAATGCTGTTATATTTGATGTTATTGTCATTTGACATTATTGACATTTGTGTTTCATGTGAGAAAGAGGACCGAGAATCTTTCCTGTATACTGTTTTTCTCCTCTAGCATGTTTTATTTTTTCAGACCTGAAACAAACTGAAAGATATGAACAGTATTTTAAAAATAACAAATAAATGCAATAATTAATATGTTTCTGACTGTTGTGTTTGTTAAATCGCAGTGTTTTGAAGTTTGCCAGGGTGAATATTAGAGAAAAATGTTGCTTGTTTTGTTTATTTTAAAACAAAATTTCTTAGTGTGCAAAAATCTTACTTTTCATTATATTTTTCATTATGGTAACAAATGTTTTTACATT
>JAZGTK010009301.1:0-17391 GCA_036877625.1 Ambastaia sidthimunki | reverse complement strand
GAGACTTACTTCTATTATAGGTCAACAACGAACCGAGTTTCCCCAGAAGCCTTTTGGAAAGAACATCCACATTAGAAGCACATGGACAGACAGACAAGATCCTCACTATGGGTTAAGACACGTTTATTCCTCTTTTTGAGATTAACACATGCACTGTCATCATTTACTTTTTTCTTGTATAGCTAGGGAATAAAAACAGCTGTGTTTAACCCTAACAGTTGAAACCTGTGGCATTCTACGAACATGTTTAATGATTGTTAAATGTAAAACACTGTTATATAGCTAAGTGGACAAATGTATCAAATCTATGTTTTAGATGATTAAAGCATTCTGTTAAAGAATAAATAAAATCAATATGTCAATTGTGAATCTTAGGTAGATGTACACTAACTATTTTTGCTATGCCTTCTCTCAGTGCTTTAAACCTAAACCTACCACTGACCTTCACTAAGTTCTATATTGTGTACAGGTTAAAACCAGCATCAACTGTTGCAAGAAATCTCTGGATCAATATATGTTTAAACTGGTGGACAGAAAATCAGCACTGAGTAGCTGACCAGACTCTTATTTGAAGGTTAAACTGTTTTGCCTTTAGAAACAAATTACATTTGTGCTACATTTGAAACAATAAAACCATGTAAAATGTTTACAAAACAAATGTTTGCAATATAAAATATAAAACAACTATATGAAACCTACAGACAACATAGCATAGCAACAACACAGAAAACATAGCAACAACCTAATTAGTAACAGGTTTAGAAGGCTTGGTATAAATTTAGGTTTGACAGGTAAGGTAGCTTGACAAGTATCTATTTTGACATTCAGTCGGGAGGAAATCATGATTTATTTCTAATTACTATTTGTTTAACATCCTGTTTTATAAATAGTGTTTGAAAATACATTTTTACAATAACTCTTGATTATATCAGTTTTCCCTCAGTACTGCAATACAGAATATCTTCTGTGGATCTTTAAACTCTTCTTTGAAATTAAGTCAATTTAGGATCATTTTCCTCTGTCATGCACATCTAAATAATCAGCCGCTTTAACAACCTTATCTTCCTCGTATCAGGACAAGGCAACGGCCATGATGATTGCTAAATCAGAACAACCAGCTGTCCGGTAGCCATACCTTGGCTTCTTTGATCTCAGATTTAACAAGCAACTCTTACTTTTCAGTCTCAGACACTGTGCGCGTTAGCTAACCAAGTGTGATTTAACCTTTCAGATATGAACTCTTTATATTATCATCACTCTTAATATTATAATCTTATATTATAACTAAATCTGTATTATATATAATGTTTTTTTTGCTTTTGTCAACATTATGATATTTGCTCAATCACTTGCTATAGGTAAACCTGACTATATTGCCACTGTACACAGAGGGGCAATATTACATAGTAGTATTAGTGCCAACACCATGAACCTGCTAAGCAACAGTAAGAGCCATTCAACAGTCTTTTAACAGAGCAGCATCCCTCAACTTGACCTTTTATACCATAAAACAAGACAATATCTTTTTCTTAAAAACAATACCTTAGAACAGGTTAAAACATTTATTTGAGCACCACAGTCAGATGATAAAATTAACCTAGAATGTGAATTGCTTGTGAGCCAAACAATTTTTGTGTTGAGTACCTCATATCAAAATGTAACTAACAACTATACATCTAGCAAAGCCATCAGGCTTCTTTTCCAGGTTTTAGTTTAAACATGAGCTACATCAAATCTAGCAACCAATTCACTGTGATTCTGTGGTATGAATATCTTAAGACACATCTCTAACAAATCAGTGTAATTTTCCCCTCTCTCATTCACAGCCCCTTCTATAGATCGAGCATTCTCAAGCATCGGCAGCAGATTATACACTGACTCACAAAGTTACCTTACAGACAAGCTGCCATTGGAATGCATTTGGAATCAGACATTAAGATTATTATTCGATTACTGTATCTGTAATTTTGTTTAATGACGTGTGCATACGTTTGGTAAGCGAAGATAATCAAGCTTTGAATATAATCTTAATCCGACAGAAACAAAAATGTAGATGCATGATCATCGGACAATTTCATGCAGTGTGTTGAATTCGTCGTGCTTTATTGCGTTAACCCTCATAAAAACATTCTATTTGAACAGATGTAAATTTTAACATTTTTTGAGCTGATGACCTATTTTTGTCATAACTGCTCCAATGCAAACTGACCCTGAAGACTCCGATTACAGCATCGCGGCTTCTTAAAGCTTTAAAAGATCGGGATAAGAGACTGATGATGCCGCAAAAATAAAGCAACGGTGACATGATTAAGACAACTGTAATGGTTACATATCCTTGTCACAGATGTACCGTCACTAAAACTAGGACAAAACCAATCATGGTATTATTGGCAAGGGCTCAGACACCGCAAGATCTTCGTAAAATGAAGACATAGTCATTCACCTTGTTACCTGCACATATCTATAGTCTAGATAACTACAGGTAAGAGCGATATCAACGACTCGACTCTTTCCGTTACCGACGACAAAGTATTTGCAGACTGATGGGGCTCTCAGACTATACGACATCGTTTATTGTCCGGGACCAATAACACATACAGCAGAATGTAGAAGCTGACACACGTTACGTGAACTATAAAGAAAGAAAGGCCAATGGAGAGTCCCAACTTACTCAGAGAAACATGAAAAGTTTGATTACAATACCGATTTAGCGTTATCACTAGCTGCTTTTAAACAGGCCTGCGACGAGACTGCAAACACACGGGAATGAACGCCACCGCTTAAGCAACTTAGTTTCAAAACAATTAAAAGAACTGGCACGGAAAACGACAACAGAGAGGCCGTGCAACTTAGTCAACAGTGCAAAGTGAGGCGTCCGAGCGGTGCATGCTCCACTCAGCGACCGTCGCAAGAGTGGGAGAGCACATGAAGCGGGCAGGTTGAAGGGATGCAAACATCCAAACTTATGGTAGCGGCAATCTGGATATTTAACTTACATATGCTCGACGCAGACTGGTTTATCGCTTTCGTAGGCCTTGGATCATATAATGACATTGGCTCTTATAATCGCGTGAGGTCAGTTCGTAACAACATTAGCCACATATTTTAAAATGTTGCTGCACGTTGTCTCTGAAACACTACATTAATGCATCCGACAGTTTCAGACAGTTACGTATCTCATAGTGCCAGGGTATCAGGACTTTGATGCACTCATGCACAAGTGCAAAGTTTAGAGAGTTGACTGTCGCCCTCCATTGCGTTGTGCATTGCCCCCTTTAATGCCCCCTCGCTCGGCAGTATAGCGCCTTTGTTATTAATCGCATGGAAGCGCGCCGCCTTACCTTAACGCCCCCAATCTGCCTTCCTATGGCTTTGAACTCGAGGTATTCAGCAAAACGGGGGGGAAGTGTCTGTGCCTATAGTTTTCGTTAGCATCCGAGAGTGTGATTTATAGGAGGATTTCACTGAATTTCGGGTTTCACCCCGCGATCTTCCCTCATCGCCGCAGCAGCTGGAGAGGAAAATCGCGCACCCTGGGTCCTAAAGCCGGCCTAGTTCCCACAGGTGACACGGCTCCGTAGCCGTCTTCACCGTAGTCTACACTCTTCTCCCTCCGGGGTTTTATCTGGTCACCACACATTCAGACAGGTGAACGGACGCACAAGGGAAAACACTATTTTGGGGTTGGATTTCTGTGATTTTAACGCTTTGATTGTCTATTTATGCGATTTATGTACAAAAAGTTTGTAAAAATTTAATATCACTGCCAAAAGGCTCTTTAATTCTGTCTCTTCAATTTGTTTTTCACAAATTGCAACAGGCCTATACATGTAATTAATTGCATTGCAGTTTAATTGAACTGTACATACTGTGTTGGAGAGGTTTTTGTCTTGATATAATGCATGTTCAACAAAATAAATCAATTCAGTTATTTATATAGTTATATAACTCTAACAATGGCATAAAACGATGTTCTAGGAAATATTAGCATAGTGACCAATGATCCTTCCTTGTTTTGCATTTGATATTGTTAAACACAAAAAATAGAGGCTTCATCAGGTTCCTATTTGATATGTAGGAGACAAAGTACCATCAGTGTAAAGTTTTACAAATATGCTGAGAGTAATAGAGAAACTGTGATGTGATTGTAATGAAAAGGTTTATCATGGTTTATCCCAATTTGCCTGCATCAATGTAATAAAAAGAATGTATTGAGTTGTTTGCATATTAAGCCAAAGTTATTATTATAGATAGATTATTCTAAAAGTCTAAACTTTAGAATATAACAGAAATAACAGTGGCAGTCATGAAAAGCTAGTAGCCAATAGATTGTTTTTGTGTCAAAAAGCTTAATATAAGGCATGACAAAGTTGTAAATAAGGTGCTCAATGGATTCCCTAGGATATTCATAAATTAATTACATTACAAATAAACTGTTCTGTTTTTTTCCTGTAATTTGATCGCAAGTCCGTTGAACCTATATGATGTACAATTAAAGGAAGGAATGTGAACAAATCACTATGCTTTGACGCAATATTTTGTATTTCACCTATAACGACTGCATGTGTAAAGCATTAAGTTATGCATTAAGTTCTAGTTTCACACAATGATGAGCATTTAAATAGGCGTGGACTGATAAATTTAAAATGTGCTTAATTAAAATTTAACTGATACATTAACAAAATTGTATTGTGCAACAGTCAGGGTGATTTTGATACCAACATAGAAATGACACTCTAAATGACGCTGTCATTCTCGAATAAAGATCCAAATGTACCCAACTAATGTCATTTTCATATGTGAATTCAGTGGGTATGATACCCGTTATATTTAAGACGGCCGTTTTGACTATACGTTCCCGTATTGGACGTTAGTGAATCAGTGTGATTTGTCCGGTTTACGCCAACACGGCCGCCAAGCGGTTCCATAGTGTAGTGGTTATCACGTCTGCTTTACACGCAGAAGGTCCTGGGTTCGAGCCCCAGTGGAACCAAGTGTTTTTAATGCTACAGTTTGCAGCTGCAAAAATATGCATTGAGCATTCTTAACGACGTCATGGCACCTAGCAGTGTTTCCTGGGTGAATTGTCCTGTTAAAGCTTGAACAAGGTTTTGTCATAACGTATGAACAGACAACAATCTTTCGCGTTATTTGCCACTCAAACCATATCAAACAAATGGATTGGCATGTAATAGCCTGTAAAAGAAGCTCTGAATCTGAGCGACCTTACAACGTCGTGCAGGTGCTGTCTATTACACGCATCCGATGATTTATATAAAAAAAGGTTAAACTTAGATTTTTATAAATGAACCATAATTGTTGGAATAATAAGTCGCATTGCATCGTCATTTGTTAAACTGTAAATAAAACAAATTAGATAATGACGATGAACAGGCGACATACTTGCGGAAGGAACGATAATGAAGTCAAGAATAATGTTTGTGCGACCCCTGCTGTTAACTTTAATATATGCTCAGCAACAGATATTTCTGGTTAATTACTCTTTCTACAGCGATTAGTCTTGGAAGACTGTAATACAGATTTACACAGTGCTATGTATTTATTTATCAACAGTTAAGCCTTTTTTATTACTCCGTATTTGTGAATGCAAGTAAAGCATACTCTAGCTTTTTACCTTGCACAGCTTTACAATTGATTTAACATTAAACTGGTGCAGAAAACATTTTTATGTAAAATATTTTATATTTTTATATTATTATATAAAAGAATATTTTACAAATATTACAACTCTGCTTAAGAATTTGGGCCTCTTCATATGACATTCATAGAATAATGCATTAGCTGTGAATATGTGTAAAGATAAGACTTCCAGCATGCTTTAATGTGTCATTGTTTTTGCCAGACATGAACAGCCATGTCTGCAGACGTCTTAAATTTAATAATTTTATTAAATTAAAATTATTAAATTAATTTAAATTTAATTAATTCAATACCTATGGTTCTCTAATCTACATTTGTAAGCTTTACTATTATAACCATGATCATGCCATGTATCAGATTTCCACTCACCCTAATTTTGAGCAAAGAAAAAACAAGCAACAGACACTTCTGTATATATTTGTCGGTTCTAAATGTAAAAAAATGTGTTCCAAAATATAGATACAAATAAAAAAATTAAATACACATGGAATAAAGTTCTTCCCATTCAACAGATTTCCTAATAGGCAGGAAAATATAGCCCTTTTAGATAATTGTAAAATAATAAGTATAAAAGTAGTAGATAAAAGTAGTTTATGTCACTGTTGGAGCTGTCCAAGGTTCTGAATGAACAAATATTACAAATATCTGCAGTGCTTATAAACAATGAACAATACAACAAATTAACATGTCCCTGATTAAGTTTCCCTTTGCTAAACAACTTGAGCTGTTCAAACCCACACAACCTCACATAACACACATAACTCCCAGAGGCTGATTGATTCTTGCAGAAGAATCCCAAATGCAATTGCTGAGATTTAAGCTCCAGCAGGACTATGTAAATCGTCTCACAGAAGGTAAGCTTATACACAAAAACAGGATTACATAATGTAAACGCATAAAGCTGTAACATATATCAACTCAGGAATCCTACATACCTTTTTTCAGACTTAGTGTGCAGAACATGCAGAATGATTTGATGTTTGGTCTTTACATTTTGTTTTTGTATAGGGATTTGAACTGTGTTAATGCACAGATTAAGTTTCTGTACAATATTGATTACCTAGACAATTACTTTATTGCCTTAAAAGTACTTTACTTGTCTTACAGCATCCATTAAAGTTTTTCTTATGTAGGAATGTGATACACTAAATTCCTATACTATGCAACAGCTAAGATAAACAAGATTCAGATGAGGCCCATCAAAGGTATTCCCTATTTAGAATTTCAAATGCATATTATTCATGTTAGTGTTACCTATATTACATTTTTTTTCCTAATAATTAAGCTGTAATGAGAAATTACCATGGCAAACCTGGCAAAGCTTCTTTCATCTTAAACCCTGCAACCCTGAAGAAGTTTCTGTAAGAAGTGTCAAAGTAGCTAAGCATTAGTAGTACATTTACTCATTTGGCAGACACTTTTATCCAAAGCGACTTACAGTGAGTTCAAGGTATACATTTTTATCAGTGCTTGTGTTCCCTGGGATCAAACCCATAACCTTTGCGCAGCTAACGCAATGCACTACCAGTTGAGCTACAGGAACACAGTATTAGTAGTAGTAGTAGTAGTAGTAGTAGTAGTAGTAGTAGTAGTAGTATATTGTGTCACATGTATGGTATTATGCTGCTTGTTGTGACTCGTATTTTGTATAATAATAATAATAACATCAACAACTATTATTATTATTGTGTCCCATGTACTGTATTATATGTTGTTCCCCGTTTGTCGTGACTCGTATTTTGTAATGTTTCTAGGGACTCTTATTTTGAAGGATAGATTTACCGTTCCTTTGGACGCCAACTTTAATTTCTCCACACGGTCTCCGCGTTCACAGCGGTGAATGCAGGTGCTTTTGTCGTGTTTGCTGTGACTGTTTTATTAAACATGGCGAATTTAGCAGCTGCAGCAGCCGCAGCGGCTGCCAGAGACCCTGCCGTGGATCGATCTTTACGTTCAGTCTTTGGTATGAATGAAAGCGGTTTTTCAGCAGTTTGTGTCTTGTGCCTGTTGGTCTGTGACTCAATAGTTGCTAAGCTAAACATCACTTACTTGTATGCAGTTACAAGTAAAGCACAGATCTAGCATCATATGAGATTTGACCTGCTTCTTATTTTCTAAACAGCCAAATTAATGAAGTACTTTGTAATAATGTTTGCTTAAATTTGATCACCAATATACAGTTGAACTGGCAGTTGCTGAATACCCTGTGAAACATTTGATGTTTTTGATTATTTCTTTATTAATTTGTTTTTGGTAACAGTGGGAAACATCCCATATGAGGCCACGGAGGAGCAGTTGAAAGACATCTTCTCCGAGGTTGGACTGGTCGTCAGTTTTAGGTGTGGGCAGCAATGGTAGAAACAACATGCTGTGGTCATTCAGCCTTTTCAGAATAAGGGACCCAAACTTCACAGCCAACCCTGCAGCTACAGTATTAGTACAACTGCAGTCTTGATTTAGTATTAGATTTTTTTTTATAATAATTTAGCATTTTTTTATAATAATGTTTATTACTGATTATGTGTATGGCATGTTTTAAAATAAGAATATAATTTTTCTATTCAAAAAAGAATAGCAGAGAATCATATTTTTTCAATTTTTTGAATTTTTTGGACCAAGGACCTGGAGAAAACCTGTAAGTGATCTAGAAAAAACCTTCTTGCAGGTTGGTGTATGACAGAGAAACTGGAAAACCGAAGGGTTATGGCTTCTGTGAATACCAGGATCAAGAGACTGCGCTCAGTGCCATGCGCAACCTGAATGGCAGAGAATTCAGTGGAAGAGCCCTCCGTGTTGACAACGCTGCCAGTGAGAAGAATAAAGAGGAGCTCAAAAGTAAGTTTCAGTTTTGAAGTGCAATAACCCTCCCACAGGAAGCTGAAGATTGTGTTTGATCTCTCTAAATCTTGAGTAATAGAATGAACTCCTGCGTGACATGCATACACATTTCTGCAGGTCTGGGCACCGGCGCTCCAATTATTGAGTCTCCTTATGGAGATGTCTGCACAACAGAGGAAGCACCAGAGTCAATAAGCAGAGCTGTGGCCAGTCTGCCCCCTGAGCAGATGTATGAGCTAATGAAACAGATGAAGGTAACAAAAATAAATGTGTGGGGGTTGTTCACGTAAAGACCAAATCTGTATTCTCAGATGTATGAACTCTTTAACCTGAATGTAGATGTAGATCTTTTAAAATATGAATAATATCAAACTGAAAGCAGAATAAAACAGGGATTTGATTTCTCGTTCTGATCTTTCTCATGCAGCTCTGTGTGCAGAACAGTCCACAGGAAGCCAGAAACATGCTGTTGCAGAATCCTCAGTTAGCTTATGCCTTGTTGCAGGCTCAGGTTGTCATGAGGATTGTGGACCCTGAGATTGCTTTGGTAAGATCATTAAATGCAGCCAACGGAAACCATCAGAAGAACTGAGACTAAGTGTCTGAGTCTGTAAATGAACAGAATAGGAACTGCTTAATGAACTAGTTTATATATATTTCTCAGAAAATGCTGCACCGTTCAAATGTGGTTCAGCCCATAAACCCAAGTTCTCAGCCTGGGGTGGTGCCTGTTTCTAACCAGCCCCTGCCTCAGCCCGCTGTCCCTGTCTCTCAGCCTCAGCCAATGGTAAGTGCTACACCTTTCTCCCTTTACTTCCACATATCTCAAGATTAACATTAATTAATGCTGTTCATTTGTTTTGAAGGGAGTCTGTGTTTTTACATGCCCCAGCTATGCTTACTAAGGACAAAGCAAAGTTATGTAAATGCATTTAAGAATGTTTTTTTTATCAGGCATAGGACAAAAAACTGAAGACACCTAGATTTTTGCCTTAAATCTTTCCGTCAGCCTATTTAACATGCTTGTGTGACTTTTCTAATGTAAACACATTTTTTGGCATTGGTAATTTATGTGCATGTACATTTTTAAATCAGGTTTTTATGAAATGCGTTTAAGTGTTTTGGACTGACTGGTAGAAGTGCACAAGAGGTGTTTTTCTGTAGCCAGATGCTCATTGTGGATATTGAAGGTTTACAGGAAGATCACTGGGGAGCTGGTCTCATTGTGCGCTGTGCTAATGAATCATCATCTGTTGATCCTGTGACTCACAGCCAGGTATGCATGTGAATGGAGCCCCTCAAATGATGCAGCCTCCACAGATGGGGGGTGGAGTCCCTGGACCAATGCCAGGGCAAGGACCAATGGGACCAGCTGGTGAGCTCAGTTGTTTTCTCACTGCTACTGTAAATGTGTAGCTGTGTCTGTAGCCATAGCTCTCTTCCTGTAATCCCCTCCCTACAGGTGGGATGCCGGCTCAGATAGGAATCCCACCAGGAGGTCCTGTGCCCATGGATAGGGGACCAGGTACTCACTTTAGGCAGATAAAAAAGGATTGTGTTAAGTCAGTAATCATTCTTTGTGTTTGTTCTGATATCACTAATAATTCTGCGAACGTCATAGTGCACATTTTCCATGGCCCCAAAACTGCATGATTAGTTTACCTGCATTACTAAGGCTTTCCACAAGGAAGCAGTATTGGAAGCCAATCTGCTGAACTTGCACTAGTTGTGCTTTTTATGACCTCCTTTACTAGTGATGGACTGATATATCTGCTACTTTGAGATAATTGTCATCGGCTAATTACTAATTTAAATGAACAGGAGTGATTGTTCTGTTTTGTGGCAATTCCTCAATTTACTGACAGCTGAATCATTTTCTGTTTTTGGTGATTTGTGAGTAAACCCTGAGTAAGATAATTGTTTATGTACTCTAAATCATTTTAGGTGTGTCACATTTGCTCATTAAAGTCTATGTATGCAATTTCTGCCCCACTAGCAATACCAAACCAATGAGAGATACATTTTTTCACTTCAGTGTCTTTTCACTAGTCACCGACCACAAAACAAATACATACATCTTTAATTTCTGGGTTAGCATTATCAACCTCCTTCTTCTGGAGGTATCAGCATTGACCTCAGCCAGTAAAAATGCATATTAGTCAACCACTTCCTGTAACTTATGTCCATTAACATCAGTATAAGAGTCCGCATTTTAGGACTGTCCCTGGGTAACATCAGTAAGTGCTGCTGTACGTTGTCTCAGTCTTCTCTCCTCTCTTTCACTTAATGCTGACCCAGGAAACCTGCAGGACTCTCCACAGGCTGCTATCGATCGGCCTTCAGGTATCATGGGTGAACTTTGGTCTGCTCAGGGCTGTCAACACTGTCAGCTACTCATTGTCTTACCCCTATGCAGACTCTTTGAGCTCTCCAGAAGCATTTGACAGCAAGTTGTTTTTGGTTGATGGAATGAAAATGTGGAACACCTACTCATGTCAAAAAAAGTAGTTTTCTACTGTTCAACTTGTCCCTAGCATTACAACTATTCCCACTTGTAAATGTAGCTTTGTAGACTAGATTTGTTGGTTCTTAGCATAAAATGTTAGAAGCTCTCTCGTTGTAAGTCGGTTTGGATAAAAGCGTTTGCTAAATGAATAAATGTAAATGTCAAATAGACATTGCGAAATACCACAGACGTCTATACTGAAAAGACCATTAAACAAGTAGTTTCAAAAAATGACCTTAAACATAGTTAAAAGAAACCTAGCTGGGGGAAGTAATGAATGATTGGCCTTATCTATTTTCCACACCTGTTTGTGTAATAGTTTGATGGAACATTGGCATTTCCTACCTGGAACAATTGTGTTTGTGGTGTTATCCTCATTTTTTTACTTTGTTTTAAACATTTATTGTAACGCATCCAAAATCACAAACAATTAAGTCTTGTTACCTTTTGGAATGTGTCTTTGTAGCAGAATAGAAATTTACTTCATCAAGATTATGAAATCCTTTTACAGTTATGTGTCTAAGTCAGAAACAATGTCCTTTTGTTTGTGAAATGGAAGCATATTTTTTCCAGTTCAAGTCTCAGTTCCTTGAGGCTTGGGGAGTTGCTTTGTGTCATACCTGAAAGTAGGTGGTTGACAGAGTAACATTATTCACAATGGTTTGTGGTTACATAAAAGGACAAGCCCAAGTTTAAAATGTTCATTTGATAAACCGTGACACTTGTTTCTTTAATTTTTTGTAATCAGTTCTATTTACTCTTTTGTCCTTGCACAGTTCCAATAGTAGACCCACGTGCCCCAATGCGAGGGGCCCCACCAGGTCCTCCAGGCATGCCCTCTAGGGGCCTTCTTGGTGATGGACCTAATGATCCACGGGGTGGATCATTGGTCAATGTTACTGGAGATGTGGTGGAACCAGGGTAACACATCCCAAAAACCTTTAAGTATTCACCAAGTTTTATTAGTGTGTTAACTGTTCTTAACATTTTCATGCAATTGTTCAATTGTATTTGACCTGTATATAATTTTGATTTGATTTGCATTAATTTATTATTATGTAATTTATCTTATATTGTCATTATATTCATGTAATATTGTTTACATATAGGCGTGGTTATATTGGTGGCCCTCCACAACACCAGGGGCCACCTATGCATATGGGACCCCCAGACATGCGTGGCCCACATGATATGAGGGGAGGACCCATGATGGGAGAGCCTAGAGGACCAATGATGGAACAGCGTGGCCCACCAATGGAGGCAAGAGGTATGTAAAGACATATGACCCGTTTTCTATATTTTTCTTCATGTAAGATAAGCAAGAACTGGAAATTGAAAATAATTTTTCTTTATTCTCTAAGGTCGTGATCCTCGAGCAGTTGATGCTCGAGGCCCCATGTCAGGTCAGAGGGTTCCTGTGGCAGGAGGGATGCAGGGTCCTCCCCCCCACGGCATGGGACAGAGCGCACCTCCTGCAGCAAGACCAGTACGATAAAAACATGCAGTTTTGGAATACAGTTGCAGTTTTAATTCACGTAATTGTTAATCCCATTTGCTTATTGTATCAGGGTCCAACGTCTGATGTGTCATCACAAGACCACGAGAAGGTTTGTTTCACGTTTTTTCTTCCATACCATTGGATGGGGCGGGTCTTAGCAGATCTTTTTGCTAGTGAAACTACCAGTGACAGTGATTTCATAGTTACCTAGTTTTATTGCATCATAGCCACACATAGTGACATTTAAGATCTTCAGGCCTCGTTGCATCAGTATTATGCTCCAGTTACCATCAATGACCTGATAATTCTGCTGTACTCAGGGTTGTTGACATATTGGGTTTTAAATGATATTATCCTGCTAATCACTCCTTCCGTGATCTTTTAGGTTGTTTGGGTTCTTCTGTGTTTTAGATGAGAATCTGTGTGTTGTCTGTCCACATTCCCAGGCTGCCCTGATCATGCAGGTTCTACAGCTGACTCCAGAACAGATCGCCATGCTGCCACCAGAACAGAGACAGAGCATTCTCATACTGAAGGAGCAGATTCAGAAGACAGCAGGCACACAATGAGAACACATAGCATGCACAAAGGTTCTTTTGTTTATTCAGCCTCCATCCTCAACCAGTTTATGATGATAATCACAGGCTCAGCAATAAAAGTAGAGTGTGGTTTTCTTATGCAACAGATGATTTGGAAATGATTTATCTGATGTAACATTCATTCTATTTTTGAATCTGTCTGTATAACTGTTCTGTACAATTGCAGGAATAACTACAACCGAAGACACACCCATCTTCTGGTGACAACTGAACCGCTCTGCAGAACTTTCACAGCTGTCATTTTTTGTTGTTGTCATTTTTTTATAGTGGTATTTTCTCATTTTAAGTGAAAACAGTTGTAACTGATTAGCAGTGAAACAATTTAATGCAAAACAAACAATAAATTACTGGATTTCAACACAACAGGGCATTTCATCATTGCAGAAGTTTTAATTTCTGTTCTGACATATTTTAATAAAAACTAAAATATTTAGAAAAACTTAACACACAATGGTTTTGTTCTTACATAGGTTTAAGAATTACAATCCCGACCAGCTATATGTGACTAAATAGATTGACATTTGTGTGGTTCTGAAAACAAACACAGCTTTTGTCTATTTATAAAAAACAATGAGAAGCTTTTTGCTCATTGTTTCACAACTTATACAAAAGGGAAAATTTTCAGTTTATCTTTAAGTACTTTATCACTGTGTGACATGTTCATTTTGGAACTGAACCTATTTACACAAAGGAGGCATTTATAAACACTACATTCAGGTGCAGGTGTAATTTCCTTGAACCCTGGTGATTCATTCCCAACCAGGAACTTGAAGCCAAACCTTAAAAAAAATGACAAAGATTGGACTTTTGACTCAGATATGGAATTTGTCCGTTTAGGCAACAGTATGTTATTTCCTTTTTCAGTGTGTTAGCCTGCAATCACAAAATAGCAGAATCATTTGAATGCAGATTGGAGAAAATAGTCAACAGGTGAAATCGCTCCAAAATCATGATATTGTAATGATACTGCTTAAGTGCACAATCCAAAGTGCAATAAGAGAATCCAGTTTCTTTCAAAAGTTTTCTTTGTTGAAGTAAAACTTGGTTCTTCGTGGATCCACGTCGGAATATTTTACACATTTCTTTTCCAAGTCTTTTGCTAAGCCTGCTGGTCCACACAAGAATGTTCCAACCACTGACCTGTAGATATTTAAAATAAAATTTAATGCGCTGCCCATTGCAGTAAGGTGCCCCGATTTGTGCCTGACAGGCTGATGAAATCCCACCCCTAATTCCAACTGTTTGCAGAGTACAACTTTGGGTATTTACAGGCATCTACTATAATTTTGACTGTCACATGTAAAAGCAATAACAATTAAAAGTCATAAAACTTACGAGGGATTATCTTTCCGAACTTGCTCAAATTCCTTATCCCAGTTTGGTCTGCCATAATGAGTCTTCTGCTTCAGACCAGTGATGATATCGGTATCCTTATCAAAATGCACCATTACATGTTCTGCCTTTAAACACAGAAGTTAAACATTTTAGTTCTCTTTAAATTTACGTTACCCCACATTTCAAACCACAGCAGGCTGAATTACACATACGTGGCTCTGGTCCCACCCAGTAAGGTAGAGTTTGTACGTGAGAAAGTCCTTCATTCCTCTCTCTTCCATTTCTTTCTCCAGGACTTGCAGAAGATCTGCGAACCATTCAAAGGCATGTGTCTCTCTGCACAGCCAGTAGAAGTAAATCTGAACACAAAAGCCATAAATGAAGAGAAAATCTCAAGGTTTGTTTTCTGCATGAAGTTGACCTTTGTGATATCTGAAGAACAATAACAGGCATTGTACTCCATTTGGCTTTCTTTTTTGACCAGTGCCACATGTTCTTACCCTCTTGGTTCGTAGTTTAGGGTTGGAGTCTTTAAACTTGTACCAGATGGATTTAAGAATAGATGCAAATGGAGTAACTCCAATCCCAGCACCCACTAGCATGCTGACCTCATATTCAAATACATCCTCACTGGCAGTTCCAAACGGGCCATCAACACTAATCCTGATGCAAAAGTAAATGTTTCACAGATTAGTTGTCAAAAAATTTCTGTTTATTTTCTTGTATAGCTTTTGCACACTTAAAGGCGCATTAAGCGTTTTCTGAGAAATGCTGTTGAAAATTAAAATTTACACCAAAACAAACAATTTTGATGTCTAGATGTCTGTTTTGTGTGTTAAAAAATTGAAATATTGTGTTGAAATATTGAAACACAATATTTAAATATTGCGTTTGCACATAGTCCTGAACGTAAACTGGAGAAAAACAAAGTAGAACAATTATCACAACACTATAACACTCCCGCAGCCAATCAGCAAAAGGGGTGTATGTGCCAACTGTCAGTCGTTGGCTGTTTCATAGCATGTTTGTTATGAGAGCAATGAAAAAGGGGTGTGTTTGGGTGTCAATTTCAAATTACAAAAAAAAAAGAAAAGCAGAAAGCAGTTACTGCACTTTAACCTTACATAAATACTGTGTCTTGACAGAAATGAGAAAAGTAGGAGAAATACATACTTGGGTCCTTGCCTACCCTCTGGTAGGTTTTCAACCATCTTGATAAGGTTGTCAGTCCAGTCTCCAGCAGAGCGGATGTGCGCACTAAAAAAGTCTTCCTCAGGGGCTGATGTCAGGGTGAAAGGGTGCCACTCTAGCTGTGAGATGGCTGGACAGTTGATAAAGACGTACTGGCCCACCTCCATCTTAAATCCGGGCTTTACCAGCTGTAGCTCCAACACTCTGGATGGGCGGATTATAATCTACAGTACATGGATGAAGTTTGTAATTACAGTGCAATGAGTTATGCTAAACAAATGGCTTTGTTTTGTAAGGTTCATGAGAATATACCTTTCTATAACTGACAGGCTGTGTGTAACGAATGAAACGTAGTATCCGTTCGCAAAGGTAGATTATCATTGGTCCAATTACCCACATCCATGTCTATAACAGGATTAAGCAAACTGTAATCATTAAAAAGTAACAATTCAAAGTAAATCTGTTTATTTATTTATGTATTTTACCTGAGGAAACCCTCCTGCAAACTGAGGAATCGGACATTCAGGAATTTCCCCCCAGTTTTCTGGTTGATCTTCACAGAAGGAGTTATTGTGAGGTGGGTTTGTCACTTGTTGACTTCGCACAATGCGACTGGATATAAAACAAAGAGCGTATTCTCCATTTCACCTACTCTTCGTATTCCAATATAAATACAGTTTAAAACTGGGCTCATCTAGTAAATAGATCTTACCCTGCACCATGGAAAACTAAGCCAGCGAAGAAAATTATAAAGAGGTGGTGCGTGTACCAGAAAACCTCAAAGTAGCTTCTGCGGATGACTTCCATAGATGAAGTGATAATAAGAATGAGGGCAAGAGTTATAACAACTCCTGTTAGGCCCGCGATTGTGGTGAACACAAAGAGAGTTGGTGTCTGAAATAAAAGTATATTACAGCAGACACGCCACAGTAATACAATAATACAATTAAAAATAATATAAAACTCTCATAATTGAGGCTGGCTAATGACTCACCGTAGAAGTGGACCGAATAGGATTCAGGTAAGTGGTATTCAGTTTAGTGGAGTCCTCAAGCATGGACAGATTACCTGCAAGAGGTCCGTATCGACCTGCTAAACTGTTGCTGTACCACTCCACATTAAGCAAATGAGCAACAGTGTGAACCGCTGTGGGACAAAAGGATTTCTAATCAGTTCTAATAAAACAAATTGTTGCTGACAAATTGCAGTTTGCATTAAAAAAAAAACAGTTAAAGAATTCAATGAATTTGGTCGACACAGGTCTGGATTGTCTTGTGTATTTGTCTTGCTCTGAGAATTGTTTTAGATTGGCAGGTTTGGTTTTGCACATGGGTTTATGTGTCAAAGTGTAAACACACCATAGTAGATGAAAATGGTATTTAGATACTTCTGACACTTGGTCTCACTCAAAAATGTATTAATTTTATTGGATGGATAACAACATTTTTTGGGGGGATATTTTACATGCCCTAGCACCAGTAGTTTATTGCATTACCTAGAGCACAAGTAGTTTATTACATTAAGTTGACAACCAGCAACCAAACACATATTGTCTTTATTTTGAACAGCGTAATGTAGCGTATCAGCCGGGTTGGAAAGCGTTATTTACAACACTATCGCCCTTCCGCTGAAACGAGGGAATTTAAGCCTTAGCTCAAGGGGAATAATAAGTATAATTAACCGTAATTAATTATACTAATTATTGTAATATGTATGTATATGTTTACCTGATTAAGCAGAATTAATAACCATTAATTAATGCA
>JAZGTK010009300.1:0-17392 GCA_036877625.1 Ambastaia sidthimunki | reverse complement strand
TGTTATGACGGCTCTTCGCACTACATCCATTCCGCTTTCAAACAGCGCCATCAAGCGGTCATTTATGACAACAGCCGCTTTTAAAAATGTGTAAAATCTGCTTATGGGTCATGAAGATAATGTCATGCTTAATACCACACTTCTCACACTGTTAGATATCAAGGTTTTGAGTTGATGTATCTGTGGTGCACAGGACTGAAGCAAATACTTTAATTAGTTGTTTATATGGGGAAAATAGTTTTGTTCATAAAAAAATATAGTCTGTTAGCTGTAATTTATTATGTATGTGTTCTGTACCTAGTTGGATGGCATTCTATTGCTATACGACAATTTTCATGTTTTTAACATGTTTACATTGGTACAGACCGAGTCTGCAGCTATTTAAGACAATATTTAAGCATACGTTATCGTCTGCGAGTTCAGTCTTCAAAAGAGCGTATGAGGGCTAGTTACAGAATAAATGAAAAACAAGACGGTTGACATATCACAAGATGTATTTATCAAGGGATTAACTGTACAGATGCAGTCAGGATCTGAATTATACAGCATTAATTCATTCACTGTTTCCATGTGTTATAGTGTCACCCTTGTAAAGTGGCTGTGAGTTAGAATGGGAGGTTTTCAACATGCACAGCAGTACCATAATAGGGACAATTTCATTTATGCAACCTGAATTGCCCAGTTTCTTTTCAAATTCTGTTCTTTGGGTTTTCTGGAGAAATAACTCCATCTACCCCACTGATATTCAAAACGGTGAAAACCCATAAATGTTTTTATTTCACAACCGAAAAGGAGCATTTTTGTCTGTACAGAAGCAATTACAATTTGTACAGGTCATTGGCTGCTGAGCTAAAACCAGTGGTGCTTAAGGGTCTGAGACTATTGACAGAACTTGGGGAGTGAGTATCAGCGGTTCCTAAACATTTAAAGAACATTTAATTACATCTAATACAAATTTTACTGTAGGTGCTCATTTGCCATAAACCCATGTAACTTTATATATAAAAAGAATTAAAACAACCTTTAAGAGTATACAGATACTGTACCATGGTAAACCCTAAACATCTGAGTAGGAGTTGGTATAGAAGGTTTTTTAAATTAAGAGTGGTTAAAATTTGAAATTGTGCTTTCTATTAATCAAATGGATCAGACCCTTTATGGATTTAATTATATTAATTGCACAAAAATGCTTTGATTTAAGAGAAGAATTAGTTGCAATCTAGTTTTAAATAATACATTTAGCAAAACAATGAATTACACACTGAAGAACTATATTTGCACAGCTGTTTATCTCAGAAAATCTTAAACAGCATGTATAAATGTGTGTGTGTGTGAGAGCATTTGTAGGAATGTCCATAAAGCACATACTCAATGAAACAATCTGTTTGTAGAAATACTACTGGAAGTATAACCACACAATATAACAGCTTGTCCCAGACCCTTAAGCACCAGTCCTCTGCTCACAATAGCACTGTGCAACGGGGCAGTAATTTAGTGCAAAGGAAAAAATTGCATAAATTTTCTACTTGCAAGTGTATACATTATTTCTCTTCACCACCATGTTGGATACTTTACTGCATACCATCTGTCTTAGTATAAGTTATTATATTGCATAAAAATAGGATTTTCTGTACCAAAAATTTGACTTGGAGACAAAACCAAGGGAGTGCAAAAGAAAGGAAATTCAGACACAGAAAGCTCTTTAGATATATATCCAATGCTTTGAAATTGTATAGAGAAATGGGAGCTGACAATTGTATATTTCAAAATGTTGGCAGAACATGGTACAATACAAAAGCATTTGCATGAATCTCTGATCAGATAAAAAAACACTCACAGATAAAATACTAACTTGTTGATATTGATTAAAAAAACACATGGACATTATTTCCCTCTCAATGATTGGTTTACAGATTCTCTTTACAGAAAGAGAACCGTTGCTTCTAACATTTTTTTTTAGCTTTTTACATGAACAGACAATGCATTAAGCACTAAAATCGACAGACTTTAATATGTTGACAACGAGGCACAAACATGATACCTGAAATGATTATGCTTCCCTTTAACACACTATTTTGCTTTAACCCTGTATGTGTACGCTACTTAAAAACTGCATGGCACCACTTATAATCAATCACCACAATATAATCAGTCATGCTTTCATTTCAACTGCGATTTGTGATTTCCCACATACACACATATATATATATATATATATATGGTGCATCATAAAACACTTGAATTTGATTTATGACATTTGCAGAGCTGTTTAAGGCATGAACTGCAGCACATACCATTTCTTGCACACCTTGAATTTTTGCTAGCTATGGGCTTTTTTTACTTTTACCTGCAAAACTACATTTTTAAAGACATCCATACAATGGTAGAAACACAAAATGAAATAATAAACCAGGTTTCTGCCAATGAGGGAAGACAATTATTAAAATACAATCTACATGGCATCTAGATTGGCATTTTACAAATCAAACTAATATTACGTGGGACAAGGTAAAAAAATTAAAAGCCTGCATCCATTCAGGCTACAGTGCAATGTTTAAAATTATGTTGAGGAAAATATGATTGATAAGCCTAACACAGTAAATAAAACCTTATGGATTTACAAAACAATTAGTTCTGTGCTTGGAAGACTTTTAAATATAAATAAAGATGTAAACAATCTTGCATTCAGAATAGCTGGATGTCAGATGTAATGGGTACAGCATACACACATGCAAAGACACAAACACAGATATGACCAAATTGGATTTGGTAATCTGATTAAAAGAGCTAATTTTCTCACTCTTTCTTTTAATGCATAATATGACACTGATGATTAACACTTTCCTCCAAATTAGGAAAAATCACGTTAGAAACCAAGAAACCATTTGAGAATACACACCCACGACTGGTGAGTTGCTTCTCTTCATTTGGAACATACCTTTATTTAAATTGTAATTTAATTAAACTGTAATAAAGGCATGCTCGAATATGTCAGATGGTGTTTAAAGATGATATTGTAAAAAGTAGCAAGACCAGAATCAAAAAATTGTGTGGAAGAGTCAGTGAATACAAATCAACACACCAATAGTACAAAATAGCAAAGCAACTTACAAAATAAACAAAAAACATGCCCTTAAGATGAAGACCAACGTTGAGAAAGATTTTGGCATATTTTCATTCTCTTTAGCGTGAGATTGTACAGAACTGATGTTGAGACATACAATATAGAAATAGAGACAGGTACGTATACATATGGATAATCTTTTCACAAACAGTTTAGAAAATAATCTTCATGAGCTACTTTACTATAACATCTTTCTCATTTATACTCCGTTTGCCTATGCTATCAGCTCTTTGGCCCATATGTAGCTCCTGAATTGTCATAGTCATCAGAAGCCACTATAGGGTGCTCTCAGACACATGGCATTTCCATAGCTCAGTGCACCTCAGTGCTGACTGAATCCACATGCCGCTGGACAGCACGACCTAAAGAGAGTTCACAGTGAGACCTTTGTTTTCTGGTTCCATCAGAGAACTTTCCTGGTTTCGCGAAGTCCTGGTTCCTGTCTCATTGTAACAACACATACTCAGAGGGGGACTGAGTGCAGTGGAGTGCCTCATTTCTTCTTGCCTGTTTTTTTCTCAGGCTTATCACCCTTGTCCGAACGCACTGATCCCACATCAGCCTTGTCCGATCTTTCACCTCTCTCCGACCCCCCTGCCCTGCTGCCGTCCCTGCGCGTTCCCTCGTCAGTAGATGAGGTAGTTGGATGGGTCTGTCCCCGTTTGGCAAATTCTTCATGTTCACTTATACTAGCATTTATACTGGTGGTCCAGCTTTTCAAATCATCCTGCAAACCAAAGACAGTTTAAAGACTTAGAACAGGTTCCCACACAAAATAACTTGTATACATATGCAGAACTCTACAGAAAGGGCTGCAGAACATGTTGACCATCAACCACAAAGCTGTACATAGTCCTTCATTCATTTGACTCATTTAACTTTTTAGCTTTTTAGTTACCAGTATGCTGTAGTAGTGTTAGATCTGTTTAACACATTTACAAACAGTTACATTAATTTAATATGTTGCACCAAAAACAGAGCGGAAAATGGAAAAAGGATTTAAAACAAGCCTCTCACCTCATCTTTAGCATGAAAAAGATATTCACTACCATCTTTAGTTCTGAAATTATAAAGTGAAACAAATGTTATTAAGCATCATGAAACTAGCTAGTCTTTTGGTTAAACTAGCCAAAATAGTACCAAACATTCAGGCAGTCACATACTTGAGTGTAAAGACATTTTTCTTTTTTTTGTAACCATTGTTGATATCACAGGCACAACGGCTCATGTTGATTAGTGGCTCGTTGTTGTAAGGTGTGGTGGTGTTCTTTGCGTCCTTATAGAAGCCCAGGTCACCTTTATTCAGCACACAGTACAGGTTCACCCAAGATCTGCTGTAATGTGGGAAAGAAAATTTGACCATCAGAGCCCAGAGAGGACTAAACAATGACTTGCTACTCACCTACCAAGTCTGGGATGACCAGACATTGAGATTGAGCAAGACCAAACTGCTAAAGAGATCATTACAAGGGCTTAACAAAGTGATGCTCAGTCCATGGCTTACCTTTGTAGAGAGGCAGAGGAACATCCAATTGCAAAGAAAGCACGAGAAAAAAAGAGAGTTTTGGTTAATGGGATATACAGTGGTGCAGTCGCTAATGCTAACAAGAAAATTTAAATAGGCAGTTGTTAAGCAAATTATGTGCAAATACATGCGAGAGAGCCATCATTCTGAGTTTCTTTAAATAATGCAATGAATTGATTTGTGACTTGGAAAATGGGCTGCAAAGGTGAGGCATCCAGTCTTCATACAAAATGACTAAGTGAAGCTAAGCTGCGAAAGGGGTAAAAGCTTCATACCTGCCTAGCCATGGCTTCAGAAATCCACAACAGTTGGTCTTCTGGCACAGCAACATCCAACCAGGCTGAATTTAGTGTTATCATGCAAGTGGCAAGCAGTCCTTTTAACAGCTAGCTATTTTCTGCCATTGCTATATGTGAAACTTCTAATCAAGGGGTGACAGCCAAACAGCTGTTTCTTAGTTTAACTTCAGGAACAATTTTGGGCTTGTAAAGCATTCAAGCTTGGTGAAAGAAATCAAGAGCTGCATTTTTAACAATAAATGTTAGTGCTCTAAGCATCGGTACAATGCTAATAACAACATTAGCATACAGTAGCTTTGAATAATCAATCATACCGATTGGTTTGATTGGCATATTTGGTTTAGCTGTTTCCATGCTACTTCCATGCTAAGTATCCATACTGTTTAGACCACAAAGCCCCACCTGTTTGAACTCTTTTTCTGGCTCTCAATGTCTATTTTGCGGAAGAGGAATCCTTCATGCTGGACTGTGTGGGTGGGTGGCGTGGCCACTGGTGGGCTGCTCTGGGCCGGTGCAGACCTCGAGCGGCGTGTTTCACCGGCTGTTGGCTCTTTGGGCCGTGGTCTTCTTCTTGGCTTTGGTCTGTCGCGAGCTCGTGGCCGGTCGGGTCGGGAAGACTTTTCAGGAAAACCATTGGGTAAACGTGGAATCTCTCCTCTGGCCTAAATAAAAAAAATACAGTAGTGTGTATGTGATATCACTGTAAAAATAAGTATCAGGCATCAGACATTTGACTGTCCACACACCTGTGCTGCTTCTCTTTCTTGAAGCTGCTCCACAATCTCAGCTAACGTGGATCTTTTCTCTCTGCCATAAAGGAGATATTTATAAAACATTATGCTATTTTGCATTAAGTAAAAGAACCTTGCTGTGTTTCTTCCAAACTTTAGTTACTCACCCACCACCAGAGCGTCTGTCTGACTGCTCCCTGGCTTCCTGCTCACTGCTCTCCTGTCTCTCTAGTCGATGTCTGTCCCTACGCCGCACCTCAAATCCCTCCTGTTCACTGGATGTTTGTCTCTCCAGCCTCCTCTCTGCTCTCTCAGCTCGTTCCCTCCACACTTCTTGAGGAAGCTCGTCTCTACGTGCCTGAATCAACTGCTCAGTAGATAGTTGCCTGTCCAGTCGTGGCTCCCTTGGTGGATGATGTTGCTCCACCAGAAGCTCTGAACGACTGCTCCCACTCCCACCTGCCCCACTGTTAAGGCGTGCCCTACCTCCTCCTGGTTCTTGGAGCACCACCTCCACCATCACATTTTCGTGATAACGTTCCCGCTCCCTCTCTCTCTCCAGCAGGGGGTGCACTACCTCATGCACATGTTCGACCTTTTGTTGTGGGGGTTGAGCCTTGAATTCAGGCCGCAGCTGGGTTACTTTATGCTCCATAGCAGTTCCCAATCCTGCAGCCACACCAACAATCCCAGCGTTCCTGGCTTCCTGAATGCGTAAAGTAGCAGCTCCATTCATAATGGGTGTGTAGTTGGCCACAGTGGAACCCAGTCTGCGGACCACAGAAGATGGAGAGGGCTGAGGGGTGATACGCTCGACCCGGGGCTCACCGTGCTCATAGATGGTTTGTCTTATCAGAGAGGAAGGGCTGCTGCGGGCAGGAGAAGAGTCCTGAGGATCCAAGAAAACCTTACGTCCCAGTAAGGGTGTTGGAGGAAGCTTACTCTGCTCTGCCTTAATCTTTTCCACCTACATCAATGAGAAACTATGTAATTGAAACTATGTAAACATAGGCATATAAGTCACAATGCTATTTAGCTAAATAGTCACTTTGTGTAACATTTTTATATTGGCTGTAATTGTGTGTATGTTACCGTGGTGAGGCGCCGTAGGGAACTGAAGCGCTCTTCCCAGGTGGCAGCAGCTCTGCGAAAGGCTTCATGTCTGCGAATTAGCTGTTCCACCTCATCCACGCTGCTGCCTAGTTCATTACTGCTAAGGAGGGGCTCCTGAGCCGTGAGCCAGGCCTCTGCTACCACTGCTTCCTGAGCAAACTGATGCACCTCCAACACTGAGTGGAACAGACAGAGAAAGAAAAAGTCATGCACAATTATTCAAAATTGATGTATGGTCTTTCTTGCTTTATCAATCTCAGTTCACTCACATTGCTGCAACTCCTCCCAATGTTTGTCCCATTTCTCTGTAAGCTCTCTCTGCTTGGCCAAAACCTTCTCCAGCTTTTCTTTGATCTGAAACATTAAACCACTTTAATGTAAGGTACAGACAGCAAGCAGCTCAGGTATGACAACACAACGCCATTTAATTTTCACATAGGTGGGAAATTAACAGTTCTCACTAAATGTAAACTCTTCAAGTCTGAAATCGTACTACTCCATTTTTTTGTGAAACTGGGCAAACAGATCTGGATAATGTGATTGTAGTTTTGCTTCATCTAGCACGTACATGTGTTATTCAAGCTACAATTGGACTCAATGTTGCACTTATGCTCCACGAGACAGATGGGACACACCTGCTCCAAAATACGCAAGTGAGATGTGTAAATATTCACTTACCTATGTAAACTTGGACTGAGAGATTAAGCTCAGATCAACTATGCAAAAACCTGTGGTAGCTTGGATATATAGCTTGATTACAACTGCCCATGTCAATGTATGTTATGTATGCACAAGCTATCAATGCTAGCAGTGGGCACAATTTATTCTTAGTTCTTTTTTACCCTAAAAATAATTTCAAAAGTCTCAAAATTTGTCACCTCCTCTGATGCAGGGTTACGGGTGGCCAGTAAGGTCTTGCCCATCTCGATACACTGCAGGACGTTCTTGTTTCGGGCCTCCACCTCACTCTTGAGGCTCTGGTGATAGTTCATCATGACCTCCACGGATGACACATCCCTGCAAGCACCAGAGAGCCCATATCCCATTAAAGCTCTGAGGAAAGAGCTGACAGTGAGAGGAGAGAGTTACTTGGACCAGAAAACAAGGGCCAAGTTCTGCCCACAGAAATAAACAACAACAGAATGCCATTTTGGCATCTTTAGGAGTTTCCATAATGGTTTCTGATCATGTTCAGTATTACAGGTTCTTCATTAACACAAAACCTTTAAACATACACTGCTCAATGTTCTGAACTGATGGTCCTTACACATATAATATAGCCCCATTCCAGTGAGCTGGCTACTTAGTCTTTGAAGACAACATACAGTAGGTGTGCTCTTTTTTTGTAACTGATCTGCTGTGTTTCGAACAATAATACACCAACAAAACTACTTTATTATGATGTATAATTACACTAAGGGTTCATGCACTTACCAACATATCATTTATTTGTGCTTGTAGTAACGGAATACCTAAAGTACACTCCAGGGGCCACAGTGGCTACTTCCCAGCTGACCTGACATAGATCTTTATGCATTATAAAGTTAAAGCACCTTAATAAGTTGCTATCAGGAGAGAGTAAAACCCCAGCATGTGTCCTACCTTGGTTTCTCTCCAGTTCCTATCTGACAGATAATGCTGTCCATCCACATCAGCTGATCTCGTACCATCCCGAAGAAACGTAACTTGTCTGTCGCTGTGGTGATTTGCACTCTGCAATCCTCACAAGATATGAGCAGCTCCTTCCACGCCTGCATCACTTCCTGTTCCTGCATGGCAATGGCTACTGCTTTCTCCCCAGCATAAACTGTTCGGAGCTGGGATGCACTCTCCTGTAACTGTCTTACCTGAGAAAATAAAACAAAGGTCTAAAATTTACTTTTTGCCCCATCTGCCAAAATTTATTGGTGGATAAATTGAGAAAATTAAAGTTTCAGAATCAGTATATTCAGTATCAGCATGTGTGAACCCATGGCAATTTACCTTTGATCGTGACATTGTTACCATGTAACTGTTAAGCTACAGAAACATGTTTTAGTCTATGCCAAGATGTGGTGCATTATTTTACCTGTGCAACAAGTAGCTGAATATCATGTTCAAATGTCTGCATAAGTCTCTGAAGAGTGCTAGTATTTGATGTGCCTCTTTGACAGACTCGAACCTCTGGTAACCTACGGTGCTTATCATCAATTTGTGCTAGCACCTGAAACATGCACACACACACACACACACACACACACACACACAGTGTTTGCTCTACATGTGCAGACAAAGTATATTTTTGTAGTCTTAGCTTTTATCATGTGTCAATATAAGTAGGTTTGCACTTACTAAGGCACACAAATACAACACACAGACAACATTCTCATTAGACAACATTCCAACAAGCAAACTATATGTAGACCTCCCTTATACCTCTCGGCTGTCTGAGAAGAACTTGTGTAACTGGTGTGAGGCAGCAAGCATCTGTCCACGTGTCTCCATCAGCTCCAGCAAATCTGCCCAGGCCTCGTTCACTCCATCCTTCCATTCCGCGATGGTGGCGGCATCTGCATGGCCGTAATCTATAAGCTCATCAACCATCTGGTTGACAGCTGTCACCCTCTCCTGCCCCAGGCTCCCTGTCTCTGCTGCGAACTCTGTAAATTTCTCTTGCAGGATCTGATGAGCAGAGAATGTGTTGACATGTCAGACATGAGATTATAATCCTTAAAGAATTACATGTACACATTAAAGAATTACAATAAGCACAGCCAATTGCAATATTCCAGAGTTGTTTTGCAGAGCCAGACATTGACAATTAGCATAAAGCTCTGTCCATTATGCAGCTCATTTTGTTAAAGAACCACCTATGTACGCAGGAAAAGACTGCCTGACCAACAAATGCTTTAAACAAGATATTGTCATACATATAATTCCATATTCTGATAAATATGTATTTATAAATACAACTGCATTTCCTTATAGATTGATAGAAAGCTGATTGAACCCAGAGAGTGGCCATTTTAAGTAAGCTTTTCCCATTTTTTGTGTGATATATGTACACAATATCAGACCATCAGAGAAGGCACTTGTGGCCAGTCTGTGGGCATGCTATAAGATTAAGTCTACTGACTAAGACCAAACCTCTTGACTCATTAAGTCATTTAAAAATGCCTTTCCTCTAAATTAGTGTAACTTGAGTGTTATGGCTTAATCTCCATGTTGAAATACTACATTTGTGGTTAGCATTTGTTTATCAAGTCTACTGCCAAACTGACCGTGACATGCTCAAAGTCCTGCCCAAGTTCAGTGGAACTGGCAGTGACCTCCCTCTCTGCTATCCACTGCTCAAGTTCATCCACCTCCCTGTTGAGCTGATAGAGCCAGTACTGTTGCTCCAGACGAGATTTTCTCTCCTCCACCAGGTCCTTTAGAGACACGTACAGCCTGTCGATCTGAGACTGACGCTTACTGATCTGTTCACTGAGGCACAAACATACACAGCCACAAGCTTAGACACTGTGCAGAGGATAAACATAACTAAAGTCTGATGCTGTTTTAAAAGGTGTAGCACTGAACAGTCACTTTGGGACAGTTGTTTTAATAATGTCAGTAAATTGGTATTAAAGATCCCTTACCAGTCTGGATGTCCTAGTTCCACCAGCTGTCTACACTGCTGAGAGAGAAGTCCAATGGTCTCAGCGTAGTCCTCTATGGTTTGCTCCAATGACAACTGTTTCTTTAACAACTGCAGAGTACTGGCTTCATCCTGTAGAGAGATTCAGATATTTTTGTTTATTTTTGTGTGTTCAAGTGTATATTTGATCATTGTTTCACATAAAAAAGCTGTCTATAGATTCCCACACCCACACAAACTCCTACCTTTCCTATCTCTTCATTCATCATATGTAGTTCCTGCTCACTGAGCCAGGCCTCCACCTCTCCCACATCAAAGTAATACTGCTGCGCCTGGTACATGGCATCCAGTGTGAGCTGCCGACGCTCTGTCTCCACCCACAGTGCTTCCCACAGGTGGTGAAGCTGCTCCATGCCTGCCCTGATGCTGTCTGCCTCTGGACTGCGAATGGACGCAATCACCCCTGCTCGCTCTAGAACGTCCTCCACACGTGAACGATGACTGTGAAGCTCTCTCTGTAGACTCTGAAAAGAGATGAACATGAGAAAGTGGACAAAGACGAAAGATGTAAAGAATGCTATCTTAAAAGGTCACAGGCGTACAGGCTGGTCACTAGCATGTATTTTTCTGGATGCAGGTAGCCAGCATGAGATGCCAATGTGCTGGTGTCCCTACATGGCCCTTTATCTAGCCTAACCAGTGAGAATTTTTTAGTCAACCAGCTTTACTAGGAAGACCATTCTTTTTAACCATTCTGCTGGTCCACCAGCTAGACAAGAACCACACCAGCACTAACCAGTATAAACCTACAATTTATTTTAGTGTTATAAGCAGGGCAGTAAGATGGGTACTATCTTACTTGATTCTTTTTCATGAGTTGTTGTACAGCTTGTAAACTTGTTCCATGTTCCTGAGAAGCGGCCATTGGAAGACGCTCTTGTATCCATAACTACAGACAAACACATAATTGCTGTAGATCATTGCATTCTAACATTAAGAACATTTTTAGCATTAGTGTAAATATATACATCAAAATCATACTCTACACAAATATGAAAATTGTTATAAAGGCTTGGCCAACACATTGGAAATATGATCTAGAAATATAAATCTGATTGCAGAAGATGACACTTTTGGAATGGAAAGCTGAGAATGCAATGCATGTATGGGTTGCATTATGTGTTCATGTTCAGATATATTTTGGAATACAATGCAAGAAATTAAACCTGCGTAGCTCAAAGTGTTTGTAAGAGTTTGTAAAGACAGTTGTACATACTGTATGTTTCAGAACATATTGGTTTTATGAGGTTGTAAAACTCACAATTTCATCCTCAAGATCACGGCCTACTTGGTGCACTTCTTTAGAAGCAAGCAGGATGCGTCGTCTCTCTTTTAGAGGTTCTATCAAACGTACGATTCGTGTTTCCACACCAGCCTGTTGTTTAGACACCTTTTCCATGACCTTACCCTGATGAGGGATAGAAGCTGACTGGGCCTGTAGTTCTCCTGCCTCTTTATACCACTCCTCCACCTGACACTCCATTGTCTGCAGGAAATTAAGAGAGAAATGGTAAGAGAGAGAGCATGAGCATTGGACCATCAAAGAACAGAGATTGTCTGATGTCTGTAGAACAGGAATCATCACCAGGAGAAGAAGGGAAGAAAGTACAAATACAGTTCCACACAGTTAAAATGATGTAGGACAGATGATGGTACAAATAGTGGGAAAGGGGAGAGGAACGACACCAGAAAGACAAGAGAAGAGGGCATGTGTGTTATGACATCATTATAAGATTTTTAAACTCCAAAGGAAAACCTGGAAATTCTGTTAAAATATCTTTGTAATTAGAAGACTTAAAGTTTTTAGATTTTTCTCCATTAGGTAGGACAGCACACACATTAAAAAAGATAAAAATGATAAAGATAAAAGTAAAAATGATGTAACCTATTGGGATAAGATGTAACATAAATTGAGGCAGTGAAGTGAACTAGAGTAGATGACCAGTCAAACTCATATATCACTGGCTAATTAAAGTAATGAGGTCTTAACTTATGAACTATTGTTTTAGACACAGTCAGTAGCAGTAAATCAGTATCCCTTCTGAAACTGGAAGTAGCAATTCATGACCCTAAACTACAGTTAGGTAACATCACACTCATACTCAGAAAATATATGCATTGCATCACCATTAGGTTAAGCTAAATTGCTCCCGTTTTATGAAACATTCAGAATCTGAATACCTTATGATATTAAATGGAGACACAATGCACCCCAAAACAAACAAAATAGTAATACCTCTGTTTTTTCACCTTAAATATCCCTTCTATCACAATTTTAATAACGTTACTGAAAGCTAAATGTTTCTGTAGTGACAGTGTGAAATATGCTGATGTATAAAGTAGAAAACAATAATATAACACCCACACGCACACACAGGCACTTCCAAAGAGTTGGTTAAAGCGCAGTGACCTCAACCTATAATGAACATACAATATATAATCTGTTGGAAAATGGTATTCTGTGATATATTCTGTGATATATTCTTGATATATGCTTATAAGGATTGTTATAATTATAACCAGAAAGAAACAGTGAATAAGGAAAATAAGGTAAATAAGGAAAAAGGCAAATGAAGATGTTACAATACCCCTGATGGTGAAGTGGGTGGAGTGACGTGGGGACAGAGCTTAAACTGAACTCAGATCAGCTGAGAGCCATGGCATGCTGTCAGAGAGGAGAGCCACACAAGTGACATAATTCACACTCATGATGGACAGTGATGAGGCTCATATTACCAGTAAATGCAGCAGCAGAAGAAAACAAAACAAAAGTCTTTAGCACAGGCATCAAAAGGAAATAAAGAGCAAATTAAATACATGTTGGAAGTCAGTAATCTTAAATCTTAAAAATAAAAGTAAGATCTGAATGAAATGTATGTCAGATGAGTATTTTAATGGACAAACAAAATGTAAAAACAGGAGGGCGAACCGAGTTCTTACATTCAACAGAAACGCGAATCTCAAATACGATAAAGTACAGTACAGTAGTCTTCGTGGTTACTAGTAATTTCATTATATCTGGGAGGAATTCTAAATTTTTTGTGACTACTGATATCAATTACTACTACACTGGTGTGTTCACTACGTGCTGAGTACCGGAGTAGCTGTAATAACTGAACTGTGGAATTGTGTGCTTCACATCTATTTGCTGAATGGTAATGTCATACTGAAGATATTTTGCAAAATCTATGTAAATAAACTGGACCTTTCAGATCTACGTTGTTGTTCTGATGGCCCATTTTAAAATCCTTGTTTTGACTTGTTTTTACATGTTTACACAAAATCTTGTTTTTACATGTTTACACAAATGCAGTGTAAATGCGTTTCTGTCTACCCTTAAATGTGTTTTGAATGACTGCACCAAAACATATTTTGGACCCTGTTTGCAATCACCAATACCAATATTACTGCCAGGCCCAAAAGCTGTAGATATGCAGGAAAGAGTAAAGACCTGTAGTTTCTTAAGCTGCTTGTTGACAGTGGTCAGATCCTGGCCGTAGTCCACATGTACCAGCTGTCCCTCAAGCTGTTCTAGTCGTTGATCCAGGTTGGAGTAACTCTGAATGAGCAGGTCGGCCCGGTTGGCCTCAAACAGCTGTCTGGCTTTTGCTTGGGTGGTACTCTCTAGATCTTGCCAGCACTCACGGATCTCCTCCAGTTTCTTCTTGACCAGTGCGCTCAGCTCTGGCTTCTCCTGCATTAGCCGCTGACCCTCCTGAGAACATGATCAAGAAAAAGAGACAGGGTGATCAGTTACTGTGAGATCAGCGAGAGGAACAGAAAGAAAAGAAGTGGGATTTATCTTTTTACAGACAGACTGAGAAGGTGGTTAATCTAATGGAGCAAACTGTACTAACAAGACATGTTAGATTTGCAAACAAATCATTCCTGAGACAGAACTGAGCGAACCACAATGTGACAGGCAATATTTGACACTTTGTTTGCCCCATTTGTGATTTACAGCATTAGTTGATGATCATGGCCAAATAACAAAGTGTTAATGCCTTTTTTGTATCAATTCCAAAGTCTATTGTCAGTCTTGACAAGGATAAGTATTTTATTCTGGAAAGAATATTGTTTCCAACGTCATGGCCTCAATCCTGCTTTTAACAGTAAAAGCATATGTGTGAAAATGCATTGACAAGGGCTTAATCTGACAGTTCCCTGAATAACTAGTCATTATCACATCTGCGTGATCACAGCGCGATTTAGCTCTTTGCTAAGGACTGTGATTCACATGACATGCTGGATTCCAGCCTACCTAAAGTAAAACTGCACCTGCGTCACCTCTCAGATCAACTCTGGACAGAGACACACACACAGAAACATTATAAAACAGCTGAAGTCTTTGTTCCCAGATGCTTATCTGTGCCTAAAAATGATGCTTTGTAATTTATAACCATACAAACACTTTTGTCATTTTTAAAAAGGTACACTATTCATTAGTGGCACTTGCTAAGTAGGGTACCAGTACTATTGTTCACACTGAAGTTTGTGGAATTGAACAACATCTGACCCAAGGTATTAAATGCTAGTGCTCAACTCGCTTTACCCTGATTGTCCTATATGAATAAATGATGTCTCTATGGCTGCTTATTCAAGACAGGTGTGCTGTTCCTTTTTCAAGTACTGGGCCTTATACTTTTCACCTGGCCGATCCTAAAACAGGTGAAAAATCACACTTCTAAGACATTAAAGAAGGAACCCTAAAGACACTGTACTGCATGCACAGATCATAATATACAAGACTTGGGGGTTGGGATATTTTCACTTGACCTCCTAGGGTAGCATCTATCCAGAGCACCCCAGCAATGACAACAACAACCTACTGATTGGAAAGCTACATACTAGCAACCTTAGCAGCAGCAACAACTAATATCCTAGTACTGTGATGAGAACTTTTGCAGGGGTTAGCAGGACTCTTTCTATAGAACATGTACAAATCTGTATCTCTCATTGTTCTCCGTCCACATGCATACACAAGCCAACATTCAGTCAATGACCTAATAGGTTAAAGTTTATGAAAAGACAAAGATGGATATGTGTAGTGATAATAAAGCTAAATTCAATAAATCGTGCTTTGCCAAATTAGTGTATTAATAGTGTATAAAAAGACAATATCTTCAGTTCCTTTATTCCTTCATTCCTTCAGAGGGGGTTCTTTACAGATTTAACCCTAGCTTAAGGTCACTTTTAATCTTGGGTTAAGCAATGTTTTTACACTTATAATTTAAAAATGCAAATGCTTAAATTCTGAACTGCAGTGCCAATAGTATACAGTGTAAAACATACAGTGCTAAAATATTACAGATGACCAAGACATATTTTTGACAGATTTTAAGAATTAGCTGTACGGTGAAAGAGAAACCCCATCTCTTGTAGGACAGCCACCACTTTACCATCCATAAGAAGCACAATGGAGGAAAAAGCTGTATTTTTGGTTTCTACAGTGGGAGGAGAAACCTCCATAGATCCACCATATTTTTTGTTTTTTTTTTAGATGGCAAAGCAGCACTGCTCATATAAGCCTGAGGGAAAAGGGCTGTGGTGGTTTTATACAGAAGCAGGCTGCAGTAGTACTGCGTTCCATGGTAGAACTAGGTTAAACACAGTGCTGGGAGGAGCTTTATGTAACATCTCTCTCTTGATTAAGGGCTCTGTTATTCTCTTTGGCTGTACTGTGGAGACAGTAATTCAGTGAAGAGTGTACACTTGAGATAAAGGGGGGTGCGATAGAGGTGGGTGGCAGAGGATGCATAAGACTGAGTGTGTATGAGTCACAATACAAGACTCTTCAAGTTTCATGAAAGTTATATGGTCACTGTGAATTCACATGTGCTTTTAAGATGGCACAACCTGAAATCAGATTATTGAAATCTTGGTAATCAATATGCAGAACACTAACAATCATGTGGTGGTACTACCTATGAGGTAGTGAGGTACCGTATTGCTCTGGAAATTTGTTATCCTAGGTACAGCTGTTTGTCTGACTTTCAGGGGAGCATACCAAAACAAATTTACCCCCAGGAAGCAGTTTTGGCAGAAAGCAGGAGATATTATGCTCATTTTAAAACATCATACAATAATTTTAATATTAGAAAATGACTTGTTTAGTAAGGAATAATATTCCCTGTATATTTTAAGATAAATGAGTCTAATGTACTATGAAAACATGCTGTAACTTTTGTAACTTTACACCACTTGTGGCATCATTTTGTGAATGAGTTAAGTATTGCAGGCGTTGAAAATGCTCATTTCACATTCAGAGGCATTTCTTAAAAGTACAGCAGCTAACAAATGGCCTGTTTATTTGGTAAATGTATGATATGATAGCTTTAAAAAGTAAAAGAATCATTCTTATTGAAAATGGAAGTCAAAGGATTTTTTGGAAGTCAAAGGACTGCATAAAGATATGCATTACATATTACATATTATAAAAGGCTAAGGCTAAAACGTGACAACCCCATAAGTCACATGCATGTTAGGAAATGTCAGGAAAACACATGAAAGAATGAAACTATGAAGGAGGGGGACATAAAGATAGAGAACTGAGAGAGCAAATGAGCAAGAGAAAGAAAAATCATTTATCAGATTAAAATTACACAAGGTCCTGGTAACTGTGTGTTGTTAATTGGTTTACTATATGAATCCCAACTAAATAATATGACTGATCGATAATCTGCCATGATTAAAATGTTTCAAGTAAAGAAAAATTTTATATTTCATAACATAGCAAAAATTACATACACATAAGATATTTCATTAAAAAAAGACCTAATGAAATTTGAATGTAAAAATTTTTTATCCATTTTTTATCAAAGTTACAGAATAATCAACATGCATATTGCAGTATACATGCTTTTGAATGATCAATTATTTTATATTATATAAAATCTATATATACACACACACACACACACA
>JAZGTK010009299.1:0-17394 GCA_036877625.1 Ambastaia sidthimunki | reverse complement strand
ACAGCTCGAGTTCCTGAAAGGGAACATACAGAAGGTAACATGAGTTGTGATGTCATATGTCATGGAAAACATTCAAAAGAATGATGAAGGCATGAGTGTGAACATATCCTGATAAAAAAAGGCATGAATTAATTTCACTTTGTTTTCCCCACATAGTGTTTATTTAGAATGGACATCTCTTTTCTGCTTGGAAAATGAGGCTGTGTTTGCGCTCTCCATGGGGAGTCGGTCTGTGTTAGTCAGAGAGCTATGTTTGTTTATTAAATTTGGTGGAGAACCTTGAACATCACTAGATCCTCTATTTCCCATCCACCCAGACAGTAAACAATGGCTATACACAACCACCTGTGTACAATATACAATTCTGTAGTCAAAATTGGAGACACGACTGTTCCTAGGTAGGTGTTAGTAAATCTGCATAACCATCAGAATCATGAGAAAACAGAAATGTGTTGCAAATTACTAGTTGTAAGTTTGATTAGTACTGTGAGTAGGTGACATGTGGTTAATGGCTTTCACAGAGCAGATCTGACTTTATTCTAATGGCAACATTTTCAGTTTGTTTTCAAATCTTTTTCCAGTAGTATTGCACATTTATTTTCTAGATGTTTGTAACCTGTTGATAACAGCTGGACAATTCTGCTATATTCTGAAGGTGCTGAATAGTGTGGTCTTATCTTCACTAGCAGGCATCCCGCACTGGAACTTGCAGTTGGACAATTTAGGACAATGAAATGCTACTGTGGCATTTTCTAAGGTTTTATGGGCATGATTTTTAGGACAGTTATAATATGCAGAATATGCAGATTAATTTCGTATTAGTCGGTCTTGCCTTATAGAAACTAGATGTTTGTTTCAATTGTTGTATTTATTTTCTACTGCATACAGGATCTGCTTGGTCTGCATAACATCTATTATGTATGATGTCTGAAAAATAGCATGAAATCCAAGTGTATTTATAAGTAGCTTGTTTTGTATTCTTGTGAGACCATGCGCAGACCAAATCACTGAAATGTTTCCTCTGAACGTCTCAGCTGTAGCAAGCCCAGCCATATTTATCCATAATTTAGGAGCTTTGCCAGACAATAATACTTAAGGCAGTTACCATGGCAGTGCACTGTATGTGAGAGAGACGTGCTGTCTGCAGTGCAGCTTTAAGTTACTGGACCAAGAGTCTGAGATCGAGAAATATGTTCCAAAATCTTGATTATTTTGTTTATTAGGAGTCTGTAGAATGGAAGTGATAAAAATCTGAAAATTAAATATGAAAATGTGTTTCTCGTGATGCTGCATTAGACAGCTCTACAAATCCCTGAGATAGAACAGATGGATAAATGTCTAAATGCAGGGAGAGAGCACACTCGCTCTGTGGATAATTAGCACTTAACCTTAAGGGGTAGTATAGTGATATTCCATGGTCAGTTCAAGTGAATTTCACAAAAGGATTCATCCTGAACTAGGTAAAGTCCTTTATGTCTTGCTAAACAACCTTTTTAACAAACTGCAGTAAACAACTGAATTGCTTTGAATGGCTACACAACAATAAAAAGACATGATATGACTCAAGTGACTCAAAAGGACTGCATCTTTTATTTTGTGACTACTTATTTTGAATACAGTGAACGTGTTTCAGTAAAGAATGTGCATGGAAATAATGAATACCTTTTTGTTTCAGGTTGCTATATTCAGTTCTGCCTCCCTCTGTAGCCAATGAGCTGCGGCACAAACGCCCTGTACCGGCTAAGCGATATGACAACGTGACAATTCTTTTTAGTGGCATTGTGGGGTTCAATGCATTCTGCAGCAAACATGCATCTGCAGAGGGAGCCATTAAAATTGTCAACCTGCTCAACGATATCTACACCAGATTTGACATTCTCACTGATTCTCGGAAGAATCCTTATGTGTACAAGGTGAGGGGGAGTGACCTGGTACTGTATCTGTTCATATTTGTCTTTTAAGGGGAATAGAGCTCATTATTGCTTAATATGATCAGTCTAATTCTTGACATAACCAGTAGGTACACTGAGATATTGATAGATAAACCATTGCCTCTTTAATAAACCACTGACTTATTAAAATTAAACTCTAATTTTGTTGTTACTTTGAACAAGCGTAATAAATATGCCAGCTTCAAAATGTCCAAAAATCTTTTGACATCTTTGTGATGTTACAAAAATATGGAGGTTCAGAACAAATTGTTTTTGCACTTTAGTTTTTTGCTTTTTGACTGGGGAGTACGTTTTGATTTTTAAGCCAACTGTTGCGACAGCTACATAACTCACAGATCCAGTTTAAAACGCACATCATTAACAGAAAGGCATGACCATTTTAAAGGAACAGATCACTCGAAAAGGAAAATTCTGTTATCATAACGCTCAAAACCCATGACTTTTTCACAAAAGAATTTGTATGTTCTTAACTTTATGTGCCTATATCATGTACAATGCTTTTTTTAAATAAGGGCATGAGAAGATCCTTGATTTTCAATCCTAGGCATACAGACAAGAATGCACTTCATGTTGCTTAGCTAACCAAACAAAACGGTAGGGTAGAGTTTCAAGGCTGGCTCACCAAAAAAAGTAATATTTACTTAAAGCCAACAATGTCTATGTGGTCCAAAGGTCTCATGAGGGACTGGACACTCTGTGTTTTAGAATTCATCAAGATCCCTTCATCAAAAGGGTTCGAGAACAAGAAATGGTACTGGCAATATTTTTGTTAAATAAATCAAATTTATTTACCAAATCTATCTATTGTCTTCTAAACTAGGGCCAGTTTTTACTCTGTAGTTAAATTCTCAAAATATTTTGCTGTAATGGTTTAATGGTTGGCTTAATATCCATCAATCAGTATCTTTCAAAATGTTAAATAGTTAATGTTGATTCAGTAATATTAGGGGTAACTGTTGGGCTAGAAAAAATATCCATTCCTGGCCCATCAAAATTCAGAATCTTTTCTAAACTGCACCTTTAAGGTTCTTCATAGTTAATTATGTCTTGTGGTCTCCAATTAAAACCCCTCAGTTTTCAGTAAATGTCTCTCTTTGCTGTAACAGGTGGAGACTGTTGGTGATAAGTACATGACAGTGAGTGGTCTTCCAGAGCCTTGCACTCACCATGCAAAATCCATCTGTCACCTGGCTCTAGACATGATGGAGATCGCTGGGCAGGTGAAAGTGGATGAGGACCCAGTGCAGGTGAGAACTCAGGGTTCAGTATGTTTGTAAATTTTTTTTTGCTTCTATACAACCCTCACTACTTTAATCCTTATAGCTTTTAATGTTGAGATCCAGTATCAACATCCTTTGTGTATTACACATTAGGTTTTTTAAGGTCTTTTCATTCTAGAACATTTTATCTAGCCCAGTTGAAAGTTCAAATAATATCACTGCATACTCCGCTGAACTGCTGAACTGCTGAACTGGATGTAACATTAGAATGTTTGCTTAAATCTTATCTCTAAACAAAGACTTGACAGTATGATTGAGTACCAGTTAAAGTAAATGTGGGATATTTAAACAGTATCACACAAGAAAGAGTGCTCTTTTCTTAAATATAAGCAGAACAGCACAATTGATCGTGTGCCCAAAAATTAAAATAAAGTAACTTACATTTTAATCCTAATAAGACCATCTGCAATATGGTGTTTTTGTTTGTTTCGCCAATGAGAATAGTTCCAAAAGAATTCAAAGCATATACAACTAGAGCCACTGAAAAAGAGAGTTGGGACACACTTTAATCTCGTGCCGCAGTCATGTGGTTTGTGTAGCTCTCGGTAGTTCCACACAAATCAAGTGCAGTGAATATTGAAATGTTGAAATATCAATAAATTAAAGCAATTGCACAATTTAACCTAACAAATAAGGCTGGGCAATATTGCAAAATCAACAAGGCAACCAACTACAGTCATCAAAACATTTTATTAAATATATCCAGTGAGAGGGTAAAGAATCTTTTTCTTTCAATGGGCAGTCCTTATAGAAACTCATTCAAGAAAGACGGCAGAGAAAGACGACAGAAAAGCTTTTTAAATAACTACAGTAACTAAAACTGATTCTATATATGCTGTTCATATATTAATAACAAATCTGTCTCAGGGAATTTGAGAAACATATGTGTCCTTGTTTGTGGTAGCTTTGGCACTTGAGTTTGACTAATTTCTGACAATATTATATTATAGCCCCACTACTCTTCATCTATTTACAGGAATGGCAAGCTCCATCTGGCCATCACTGTACTCGTAAGCCATCCTGTTTAAAACAAGCAAAACACAAATCCACTTTTAAGAAAAAAATTATAAATGTAATTTTAATCTATTAGAAACCATAATGAAGAACAGTCTTAAAGGTGTGTGGTTATGGTAAAATATTTGCCTGTTTAAATAAATCAATCTCACTCAAAAAAACAATGTTGCTGGAGACTTCAAAGATTTCTAAATTCCTTTTTCTTTTTTAATGCTAAGGACCCCATATTTGATTATCTCGTATGTATCTGATCACTCCTGCAAGTGTTCTCAGGTGTCAGAAACCTCTGAAGTTATTTCCAACTGGGTTCATTGAGGCTTTGACATGAGAACAACAAAAAATGGCTCAAGGACAAAAAAAGTTGATGGCATGTTCTACAGGTGCCCTGATATACTCGCAGATGCATGCAAGACCATAAATAGTTAAAGCCACCTTCATAAAATATCGCTATTGACTAGATTCACGGAGGTCAGCTAATGCATTAAAATGTCAAAAAAGCAAAATATTTATTGACTTACCAGCAGGTATGTTTGGAACCCACTGAAATGAATGGGGTTCAGTGGTGAAACTATTCACTGTTTGGAACTGTTGGTTGCTCCATGACACAAGTCACTTCCACATTCCATTCTTCCATTGGAAGTCTATGGGAGTGTCACAACTCACTTTCTTATCAGCTCTGTTGCAGTGTTGCAAGGCAACACAGACTTGACAGCCTGTCTGGAGCCCTGCAGACACAGACAAGTGGAATGATGCAAACAGTGAAAAGTTCCAATGCTTATAAGAAATATCATCATACTTAGAACATTTTTGTCCAATCAGATGGGAGGACTGGAACTAACTCTTTGATGTACGATGTAGAACTTCACCATACCAAACCAAGGTTACAGAAAGTAGGGCTGCTGAGGAAATTTTCATGACATGCACCAAGATTACATGAAACATGAAGAAAAATCTCATCAATATAGAGATAATTGTTGTATTTATTTACATATTCAGCACATCAGGGTTGAATATGGAGCTCAGCCTAGGGAGTTTATCAAATTTTGGTTGTGGTTCAGCAGTTCTACTGGGTTGTTATTATTTATATTTTACTACAGTTCATTAATATATCAGGAACAAAGGGGTTGGATGGGGGTTCTGCTATGGAGAACATTATTGCTCTAGGCAGAAGTGTATGTCAGGATTCAACACTAAATAGGCATGAATAAGACTTAATGTTTGTTATATTTTAATATACTTATATGTATGCAGTTGAAAGATGCTTTTGTGTAAAGCGACTTAAAATGTACACAGCTTTTATGCACACGGGTTCCCAGGGGGCAGAACCACAGCTGAAAAGGACACTTTCAGGCCCTCTCTCAGGACTTCCCCCCTCTCGCTGTAACTTGGAAACATGTTAGTGAAAATGACAACAAGGGAGAGTCACAACTTACTATATATATACAGGTCACAACTTACAATATATATACAGGTCACAATGTATATTGTATGTAATGTAATGCATAAACAAATTCCAAGCTGTATAGACTACTCAATCTCAAAAATAAAGGTGCCATTTTGCATTTGTGGATACCTTTAAGACTGAGCATATATCCAAACCAGTCACACTTTGTGCGAATTACACATTTTGTGTTTGTGAACACTTGAAATGTAATACATTAGTAACACAATTGAGGGCACCTAGGGTAAATTAATTTGAACAGATTAATGAAGATAGCAGCTGTTTACATGTAGTAGCCTAATTACTTGTAAGATAAACAGTAGAAAGCGTTTACACAATATGATCACAATGTTTATATATTGTGTACTTGCCCGATTACCTTACCCAAACCCATGCATGTTATTGTAGGTATGCTTAATCCAACTGTATTATTATTTCTAAAAATAGCTACAGAATACAAATACATCTTCAACACAGACGTGCCGCAGTAAAGTAGAGTCTCAGCAGGGGCTTTTGTTTAAAAACACGATACGGGTTTGTTATTATATGCGAGACTGTTAAAGATATGCCACTTGTACACTAAGAGCATCTACATGAGAGAATCTGCTGTATTAGGCAGATGGCATTGCCACTTTTACACAAAAAAGAAAGACTCCCACACACAATCACACACACAAGCATGTTGCACGTCAGCACAGTCTGGCAAAGAGAAAAACCGGGAGATCATCCTTCACTTTAGTGTTTAAAAATAAACCCACATTAACTTTATGCTGAACATTTAATGCTATGCTGCTCAGGCACTGTTTTATAATGGCAACTCATATCAGTTATGGAAAATCTCACTCAAAAAAACAATGTTGCTGGAGACTTCAATGATTTCTAAATTTTCTTTTTTAATGCTAAGGACCCCATATTTGATTATCTCTTATGTATCTGATGGTTTGCTTTTGTTAAAATAACTGGATTTAATTTAAATATAGGATTTCATTTAAGAAGGCTCTGCTGGTAAGGTTTATCTACTATAATAGAGCTGCGTACTGCGTGGATTTGATTGGGAATGCACATGGCATATGCTAATGTAATGTTTACTTGGCACTTTATGTCAGTTTGTACAAAAGCATCTGCAAAATTGCATTTGTAAAATAATACAAAATGATATTGCGTGTATGTGTATTGTCTGTACACCTGTGTTGCTGCTCTTGCTAAAGTTCAAAACAGTTTTTATTACTTTTTTATTCTTCTTTCTTTTATATCACAAATTATGTAGTCTGTAGTAAAAAACAGCTTTCAAGGTTAATGGAACAAAATTAAATTTTGTTTTCTGTGAACCCTTGGCCACTTGATCTAATAAACCAGTTACCTTTACAATATAACATAATGTTATCAAGTTATTATGCCAGAATGGTTAAATTTTATGTATTAAGGTTCATTGTTTACAGGCTTGCAAGTTTTACACATTTATCATCTAACTGCCATGTTTTGGAGCAGATCACCATTGGAATTCACACAGGAGAGGTGGTCACAGGGGTGATAGGTCAGAGAATGCCCCGCTATTGCCTGTTTGGAAACACAGTCAACCTAACAAGTCGAACAGAAACCACAGGGGAGAAAGGAAAGATAAATGTGTCTGAGTACACATACAGGTGAAAAAACCATGTTTGATCTTAATTAGACTATAAAAATGTCTTTCTATTTATTTATTAGTCTCTGATGAAGTACCATAACCAATGTGGTTTTAAGATTAGATTGTGAACAATTTTACATTTAATTTTCAGTTAAAAAAAGACATTTTTAAGAATAAATTCAATGTTGTTGTGTTGATTTTTTCTCAGATGTTTGCAGTCAGTGGAAAACGCTGATCCTCAGTTTCATCTGGAGTACAGAGGACCTGTAACTATGAAGGGCAAAAAAGAGCCAATGAAAGTTTGGTTTCTCTCACGTAAGACCTAAAAGGCGTAATGTACAGTGGAGCCACAGCAACGCCATTTTAAATATTTTCTTAGCTATTGTATGTTAATTCTGAAATCTGTGAATAGGTATTTTTCATCAAGATCATTGGGTTTCCCCAATGAGGGCCAAATCCAGACACAGTTCTTTAGTGACCCCTGCAGTTAGTCCCAATTATCTCAGATTCGCAGATAATAAAACATAATGGAAAGGTATTACAGACTGTATGCATTTCACATAGAAATATGGAAATGTTCATCCATTTGGTCCACATTTTACTTCTTTTAAGTGCCAACTATTGAACTGATTCAAGACAAAACTTTATAATAAATACAACTGGAACTTCGAACAAATAGGCTATACAACTTGCAAATGCTCTAATGAAGGATAATGAAGGTTATCTGTTTTTATCATTTTTGTTTAATTTAGAGGATGTGAATTAAAATATTCAGAATATTCAGGTCACTGGAAAGTTCAGGAACATTTTATTTAATTAAGTCACTTTGTCTATATGTCTGTGTGTTGATATTTAATGGTATTTAACATTAGGAGCACTACCACTTACAAATCCATAAAACAAATATAAAAATATAGTTAATAAGTGATTCATTTTTAGTTATTGTGCACGTAAATTGAGGAATAATCTGAATGTTGAGTATAGACACAACATAATTTAACTATATCAGTGTATTATATTGACATTATATAATGTCAATATCATTGAAGTCACTAAACCAAATATATTTTTCTTGTTTCCAAGGACAAAGTGTAAGTATTACATAAAAATGCATTGTAATTATACTTACACTGCTAAATTACAGCAGAGATTTTGACATTAATATACATATGAACAAGCTATTTATGATTAAAATCAACCATATATACTTACACTAATGTTATTCTGTACTTAAGTCCATTAACAGGTTCGAAATATGTTTCTAAGTGAATATTTAGTATTTAAAGTTGGCAATATTGCATTGGCATTAGAGTTTGTATTCATTGAATTTACAGAAATGTATTTATAAGAAACCTACCCATGCTTTTATTTACACACCTTACAACATATTGTATTGTATGTTGTCTTGTATAAAAACTGTATTTAAAAGCTTTACTTAGTCTGTTTTGTTTATGTATATCATTTGAGCATAAGCATTGCACCTATGAAATAAAATTGTCTTGCTGCTAAATTAAATGACTAAACAATTATCAATATTGTTTTCCTCTAAATAGCTCATAATCATCAATCTCTCTAAATAAAGTTAGTCAAATCTAAAATCATACAAATATGGTTTTGTTAAAATTATTAATTCATATGTCTCCTTGTGGCAAAACAATTACTTTTGAAAGGAATATACAGCTCTGGAAATGTGGGTTGGATGGGGTGTACCAAGCGGTTCACCTAACCGAATGTCACCTAACCAAGCTAAGACTTCAGCTTAGACTTTGAAATCTTTCTGTCACGCTATGACTGACCATGTTTATTGTTTTTAATATTTAGACTTTCAACAATCATCAGAGAAATGATCATTTATTTGTATCTGTGTAGTTAAACATTACCTAGTGAACTTAAACCATGCTGGCACACAACCCTTACTAACCTACAGACCTTGCCTTTATCGCTACACACCAACCTAATACAACCCACATACAACACACACACTCATTCACTAAAAAATGTTAACTAAGGTCAGAAGTTGTTTACACACATTGTAAAAAAAATCATATGGCACGCTGTGTAGTGTAGATATTGCTATTTATTATTATAGGAACAATCAAGTTTTGTAGCAACACCCCTCAAGCAGTGTTGACACACATTTAAAAAAGTTTGTTTGAGTGTATTAGTGAGGTCATTTCATAGACATGAACCCTAACCTTATCCCTAAACCTAACAACTATAAAAATATGTGCATTGAATTMGATTTCAAGGAAAACATCTCAGGTTACGTATGTAACCCTGGTTCCCTGAAGGGGAAACGCTATGGGAACACCTGTCGCAACAATCAATTGCGGGGTGTGGCGTCACAGACGGGGTGCCGTCATGACCAGGACACTATAAAAACATGTGCATTGCGCGGCTCGGGTTAGCTTCAAACATGAATGAAGCGGGGACAAGCAGGTGGTACCTGAGGTATGGTCGCGAGACGCAGCGTCTTGTTCCCTTCAGGGAACCAGGGTTAGGGAACCCATACGTAACCTGAAAAGTTCTCTTTCAGGAACTCGACCTGCATCAAAACGCTATGGGAACGAGATGCCAACTCCGCCATAGTGAAGGAACCCCTGCCCTGTGTTGCGGCCTTATGGCACAAGGACAGAGGAACTAGGAGTGGCCTGAACATTCAGGCCGTAAAACCTGACAAAGGTCAGGGGAGTGGACCATCCAGCAGTGTCACAGATGTCTTGTATTGGGACACCTGCTGCAAAGGCCTTAGAGGCCGCCATACTTAGGGTGGAATGTGCTCTGGTCCCCAAAGAAGGGGGAAGTCCAGAGGCTTCATAGAAGATGCGAATGGCATCGTCAATCCAGCGGCTAAGTGTTTGCTTAGAGGCAGGTTGACCCCTCTTGTATGGGCCAAAACAGACCAAAAGTTGGTCAGATTTTCTCCACTGGGCAGCTCTGTGGACATAGGTGTGCAGTGCTCACACTGGACACACACAATTTAGCTTCTCCTGGTCTTTATCCCTGAAGGGAGGAGGACAGAAGGCCTGGAGCACCACCGGACGTAGAGTCAAGGAGGGCACTTTGGCCACATAGCCCGCTCGCGTGTAGGGAAGTACTTTGGTCAAGCCAGGCGCAAAGTCTAGATAAGTAGGGGCCACAGAAAGGGCCTGTAGGTCACCAACTCTCCTCAGAGAGGTGATGGCTAGAAGAAAGGCCACCTTGGCTGACAAAAGTACATCAGAGATCTGATGAATAGGCTCAAAAGGAGGAGCACACAAAGCCTCTAATACTTCGGCCATGTCCCACGGGGGGGACTCGAGATCGCACTCAGGGCCTCAGCCTCAGTGCACCGCGGAGGAAACGTGTAATGAGGCGGTGTCTACCCATAGAACAGGAGAGAGCTCTGGTTTGTAAAATGGTCTCAACAACCTCAGCTGAGAGACCGGAAGCTATGAGTTGCTCCCCCTCAGGGGCCATACCCACAGCTCTGGATACAAGATCCCCCTCAAGGGGATCCTCCAGGGAGAGCCGTCTAGGAGAGTTACGAGATCCGAGAACCATACTCGGCTCGGCCAGTACGGGGCTACCAAGAGCACAGATACCGCGTCCTGGAGTATTCTTTCCTGAACTCCAGATCTGAGGGAATGCGTACAGACGGAGCCTCGGCCATGCCTGAACCATGGTATCCAGTCCGAGAGGAGCTGGATGAACTAGAGAGAACCAGAGGACATTGGGGACATTGCACTGTCTCTTGTGAGGCGAAGAGGTCCACTTGGGCTTGCCCAAATCCTCCAAATCTGTTTTACCACATCGGGGTGAAGTCTTTTCTGTTTTCCTGTTCTGGACAGCCCACTGAATTACCATCTGTAAACGAATTGTTATGTCGAAGCAAGGAGACCTGGGACCTGGCCCACCAGCACTTACTTTAGGCTGTCCTCTGTCAAACTCACCAAGCCAACACTCACAGAAGACCTAATCCCGCCTTCAAGCCTGGTCAATGGGTCTGGTTATCTACTAAGAATCTCCGTCTTCGTCTCCCATCCAAGAAACTCAGTCCCAGGTATATTGGCCCATTCAAAATCATCCGTCAAATGACCCCAGTCTCTTTCTGTCTTCCCTCCTAATTACCGCATTTCTCCTACATTCCATGTATCACTTCTCAAACCTGCTGATGGTCTAGGAGGAGTGCCGGAGGAGGGAGCCAGGACACAGACGCCTCCCCTTATGGTCGATGGTGAGGAGGCATATAGAGTCAAGGAACTCTTGGATTCTCGACGTCGGGCGGTACTATCCAGTACCTAGTCGACTGGGAGGGTTACGGTCCGGAGAAGCGGTCCTGGGCAAACGCAGGAGATATCCTGGATCCCACTCTCATTGAAGAGTTTCATAGGACCCACTCTGAGAAGCCGGCCCCCCAACCCCGTGGAAGACCCCGGCGTCGTCGACCTCCTCACGTCAGGAGCCATTCGCAGGGGGGGGCTCTGTTACGTCTGAGGTTCCCGCACCACCATCTTCTGGCCATCAGTGGAACCGTCACCAGAATTCTAATTGCTCATGACAACATTTCCCATCAGCCAACTTACATGGGGCTGACCACGCCCATGTCATGCAACTGTTTCCTTTCCCCCCTGATTACGGATAATATATAAACTGCCCAAGAACTCATTATCATTGCAAAGTCTTGTTTTGCTATTGTGACAATTCTGAGCGGTTTCCCTGCATTGATTCTCTGTTGTTACCTGGACTGTTTATTGGATAACTCTGTTTGCTGCCTGCCCATGACTCGTGCTTGTTTCCTGATTTACTCTCTTGTCTGCTGCCTGCCCACAACCTCTGCCTGTCTTACGTTTACAATCTGCCTTGTCTCTGTTATCCCTGTTTACTGGTGTTGATTATTTATCTGTTTGATTACTCTGATTAAAGCTGCAAAATGGATCCCAGTGCCCATGACTCTTCATTACACTTAGTGACATTGAAAGAACTAATAGATTAAGAAAGCATAATCTACAATCCTGAATAATATGAATATTAATTCACATCTAGTTTCTTATAAATAATATAATTGTGCAGAAAATGGTATTGTTGTTATGAAATTTTGCAATATATATTGTGTTGGATTAACAAATCCAGTGGTAATCTGTTTAAAAGCCTCTGTGATTCAACATTACTATTTGTGTTGCTGTGAAGTCGCAGTTATGAACTTTTGAGGTACAAAGAATCAATTTCCACTTCTTTAGATTTCTTTCTTATCTTTGAGTTTGGTTAGACAGACAGAATACAGCTTCAAAGGTCTTATTTTATTGAGCTGCTGAGAGATTAGGGCATGATGAAATGAACCATTATCAGAGATTATCAATATTTTAGATCCAAGGCTACAAATGAAGTCATGATACTCTGATATTCCTTCCATCTGTCATGGAGTCTCAAATGCTGTTAAGATGGAGCTTCCATAATGAATTACATGTTGCTTGGATTTTACATTGGAAAGGGCTTGCACATTTATTCGTTCTATTCAATTTTAAAAACTATTATGATTTTAAAACTATACTAATATACCACAGATCCCGCACTCAGTGTTTTAGCCTGTTCGTTAATATCTGCAACATTGTAAGCAAAAAAAGTTACTAATATTAAAAAAGCTGTAGTCATATCGCAGTTAAAATGGCAGCAGATTTGCAAAGTAATTTATGTGGGATCTATCTTCTATAATCTAGAAGAATTTCTACAGGTTTACAATTTGCATACAACAGAGGAAATCAAATGATGCTTGCTAAACTATATTTTGCTTATATGTCTAAATCCTTGCTTAAATATTTGCATCATTTATACCAATGTACAGCAACAGGAACGCCCAACACAGTAAAAACAACAAATGATTCAGACAAAAGAGGACTTTGTGTGCAAACAACTCAGCCACCAATGACGTAAATATTTGACCATCTGATACAAGTGGGCGCTTGTTCCCATAAAACGGCTTGAAGCCTCCATTCTTTTGCACACTCACTCAAAGAGTGATGCATGCTGGGAGACATAACATATAGCTTGGAGGGAAGGTGAGATTTATACTCTTTGATCTTTACTCGGCCACATCAGCATAAAGATAGTACTCAGATAAGAAAGTGTGTCGTCACTTGAACCGGTATAAAAGGCAGGCGCAGCGTGAAGTTGGGCCATCATTAGGATCACAGCAAATCTGTCACCATGGCCTTCAACGGTACCTGGAAAGTGGATCGCAATGAGAACTATGAGAAGTTCATGGAACAAATGGGTAAGAGACATTTGGTAGTATAGCAGAGTGAAAACTGTAATTAAATTACTATTAAGTGAAACAGTAAAACTAACCTGACAGTACACTAAAATGTAATGTATAATGGTTGATTTTAAGAAAAATGCTGCAACATTCTTACAAATTTTTATAAACATGTAAAAGCCCAATGTGTGCATGTGTGGGTGTGTGTTTTTGACAGGCATCAACATGGTGAAAAGGAAACTGGCTGCTCATGACAACCTGAAAATCACCCTGGAGCAAACTGGTGATAAGTTCCACGTGAAGGAAGTTAGTGCTTTCCGTACAGTGGACATCGAATTCACTCTGGGTGTCAACTTTGATTATTCTCTGGCAGATGGAACTGAACTCACTGTAAGTATATCTGATTTTGGAGCAGGCGTTTTCTCTCTTAATTGATGAGTAGGTGCAAAGGTTGGTCTTAGGGATAACAAAAATGAGCTAAGTCTTAAATATAGTGATTCAAGTTATGCAATCACAATATTTAAAAAGAACATTTTTTCAAGCAAATTTTAATTCATGAGGCACAACCTTGTATGAATTCTCTAAAACATTCTAAAACAATTCTGTAAATTAATGTAATTTAATCATTTACTGAAAGTTAACAGCATACATCATATTTGTAGCCATTAGTAACCATAAACTACTTATATAGTTGTCATACAGCTGTTGGAATTTTTTAGAGACATTTATGTGGAATCTATAATAATGCTTCTCTGAGGTTGGTTCACACTTGTGTGGCACAGCAGGTACTTTTATATACATTTCATGACACCCTCTGGCCCCACCATTAGCAAACACAAGACAAACCTCTTAAGCAAACAACCACTAATAGTATTTTTTCTCACTGTTGCTGCTCAGTTCCAAATGAACTTCATCTCTGACCTTCTGATCACAGGGATCCTGGGTCATGGAGGGTGACATGCTAAAGGGAACCTTCACTCGCAAGGACAATGGAAAGTTGCTTATTACGACCAGGAAAATTGTTAATGATGAACTTGTACAGGTACGTTTTTTGTGTGTGTGTAGTATAGTCTAGCCACCACATTATCCAATACACTGTTAATCAATCTGTACTGAGAACAGATTTAAACAGATTAAATGATGACATATCCTCTTAATGTTTTGATCATATTGTTTACACAAACTTGTTTTATTCCTCCAGAGCTATAGCTATGATGGTGTCGATGCCAAGAGGATTTTCAAAAGGGGTTAAGAATGTTATGAGCATTCACACAATCCAAGATCAATTTTAGTGGGGCAAGGCAAAAGGCTACTTTACTGGAATTGGCAGCCCTATATTTAATGTTTACAAAGTAAGATAAAGAAGATGTGTGCTTGTAAATCATGTCTCATTTGCACTGTGAGTTTTGATATGTATGTTAGCCATTTTACATCCTTTTGTGAAAGTGTTTTTAGCTATATGCTGCATGTCATATTTGTTCATGCCATGTTGGATTAACAAATTCTACACATCAGCACATTACTCTCAAATAAATCACACCAATTTTGGGACATTTGAAGTTTATTAAACAAAGAATAAAAATAAATGCATAGACATCTCCAAAAATATATAGTGGTTATCATTTTCATTTACTTTATCATGTCAATATTTTGCATGAAAAATTTCAGGAAGGCACTCCACAAACAACCTCTAGGGAGTATTTACAAAGGTCCATTTGCAGTGAAAATAAAGCCACAGACACAATTTCTATTTTTTTCTTTAGGACTCTGTCTTTAAGACTATTTTTTTAAATATGACCTGTCATAATTCAGGAAAGGATATTCAATAAAGTCAATATTAAGCATAAAATGGTCATTCATGTTCACAAGCAAATACAGTTTCAAGCCAAAGTGCATACTGCCCTCCAGTGGATGGCTCTTTTAAGAGACTCAAGCATCACAATTTACAGAAAGAGGGTGCAAATGGACACATCTGCCCATCATTGCCTTCAGTCTCCACAATTACACTGTAATTTTAAATCCAAAACAACCTATATTTAGTCTTCTTTGGCAATTCTCCTGCATTATTTCTCACTGGTTTTTCAGGACCTGATAAGAAAGAAGACTGATTATGCTATATGTGTTCCTTGTACATTTTAAATAATAGAGTACCAGTCAAATGTTTGGGCACACCTACTTCATGCATTATTACTACTAGGTTATAGATCAAAGAAATTTCAATGTTATATGCTTCAATGTTCTGCTTATTTCTGCTATTTTAATTGTTTCAGGTATGAGTAGCTTAAAAGCTAGTAGTTTTTTCTGTTATGCTAATTATTTAACAGGGTCGTCTGAATATGCAAAGATGAAAGAGCTCATTCGTCATGGGAGTTCATGCCCCAATGCGACTACTTCACCCATGTCCAGACTTTTGACTAGTACTGTAGATAAAGGATTTAATTTAAACATTGTACTACAGTAAAAAGCACTTTTAAGCACACTCATTAAATGTATGTTTATGTTTTGGGTATTTTGTACATGTATGCTTACACATTTTCTGAATGTTTCAGAAAGTTCACAATGCTTATAAGAGAAAACTTACCAAAACCTTCATAAATACCCATGTTCATCCAGTCCCTTTGAACAAATAGGGTGCCATTTAGCAGTAGGCTTATTGTTGCTATTGCCTGTAAAAGATATATGAAGTATATTTATCTATATTTAGTATATACTTTTTTTTAACACATAGTATACCACGTGCCACTGCTTTTGTGCAACTAAATATCTAGCACAAGGTTGCAGGTTTATTGATTTCTTAAATCATAATAAACCTTTGTGTTAGTAACTGAGATCCTTAAGAATGGTCTACCTAACTCTGATCAGTTGACAGGAGAATTTATTTTTATAGGGCACAAACTACAACATAGGTTAGTACCAGCTGAACAATGGACTGGGCTATCCTAAATTGCATAAAATACTTAAATCACCAAATAATCTCAATACTCATTAAAAAAATTAACAGATCAGCTAAGGTTTAACGTACCTGAGTCAGGCTTATTTTTGGCACGCTCAGATTGGCTCTCTGTGCGATTTAAGTGTACCAAGTCTCTCCCATCTCTAACAGGTCCTCTTGACTCCGGTACAGAAAGAACCAGTGGCCTCTGGTGGTGATACTTCAGTCTGTATGTGTCTGTCATACAATTATCCACAGAGAAATAAGTGGTCAATGCTACTCCAGATCCTGGAGACACTGAGGGAGAAGGTTTTTCCCAACCACAGGACCTTTCTTCAGGCTCACTGGACACCTGCTCCCCTCTCTCTTGATCAGAACTTGATTTTGAACTTACATCTGATAAGCTTGGGCAAGTGCAACTGACTTCCACTCGTCTGTGTACTGCGCTGGAGTTTGATGATGGAGGACCACGTCCAGATGCCCTGGAACCTGTCTGTGACATCCCCTGTAAGGTTCTGGGACGAAAAGGAGGTGTCTTAATCTCAACATGCCGTTCTGCATGTTTAGAGTGAGTTGGTATGGATGTAGCTATGGTTGTCTCTTCCCTTGGCCGCAGGTAACTAGAACGATTCGGAACTGGGGAATCCAGTGGGACCACCTCACTGTTGCTAGAACGATAAGAGCTGTCTTCTTGCTCTGACAGAGGGTTAGTGAGTTCATCAGAACTGTTGCATTCGGGACTACTGATCTTGCCCAAGCGCCGCAGTAGAGGACTTTCTGGGTTATGGTGCCAAAGCATTGAAACTTCCTGTTGCTCTGCTTGAAGTTCATTGGCTGATGGGTCCTTTTCCGCATTGCCCCCTTTTCTGCAGCCACAGGATGAATATCTAACCTTCCTTCTGTAAAACATGAACGATCT
>JAZGTK010009298.1:0-11671 GCA_036877625.1 Ambastaia sidthimunki | reverse complement strand
CGTAAAAAACATAGTTGTTTTATCTTATCTAAATAATTCATACATACAGGGTACCTTGCACAATAAAAACATATGTACATGTACATTACATGATTTATAAATATTGATTTACAGCATATACAGTTTTCAAAGCAAGTTAAATCAGCTGCACAGAGGCAAATAAAGAATATATTGTGCATTTACATGATTTTTTATGTAGTACGGATTCCAAAACTGACCAGAATTTGAGACGACAATCAGGGGTAGTTCTAACAAAACATTAGCAGAGCAGTTTTTATCTCTACTTCTCCATGGTTATTTTCTTTTGGTCATATCCCACCTCAATTCAGTGCACAAGTGTATTTTAAGAAATTACATGCCTTTAGGATATTCAGACAAACCATAAGTGAATGCAGTTTTGCAAAAATTCCTCTGTTGGGACTTTTCTAATAGACTTTAACTAAATTTAAATGAATAGCTTTTTCTTTCTTTTCTTTACACATGACTGTTGTTTAAATTGGGAAAGATACTCATTACACATTAAACACAGTAAGTCATCTTTTGTTTCTAACTGTATTTAGTATTTTGCTTAATTTTACTTGCTTGTGTAATTTCTGAGTCTTCGCTAAAAGTAGTGTCATATTATTGTGGCACTGTAAAGATTTTTATTTCTCTTTTTTTAAACAAAAAAGGATATCAAAAAAATAAATGAAATGTAAAAAAACATATGGTTGAGTATAATTATCAAGAATTCATTTAGTACAGTCTACTTTCCATATGGCTATTGACTAAATTAATAAAGCCAAGTCATTAATTCCAGCATATCGCCTTTGAAAATGAAAGGATTGTAAAAAAATTCACAAAAGACACACAGACTTTCCTGGTCGTCTTAAACTAGACTTTTGTATTCAAGTATCTTAGTTGTTAATATTTTAAATAAGAAAATGAATCATTCTCTTGAGTTTAGTCTTTTCTATCTGATGCAAGCAAGGGAAATTAAATCTTTTGCTAACAAAACTGAACCTCTGTTTTAGCATAATTCCTTAGCAGGATTTCATGACAAATCATAATTAAATATTTGTTTCAATTAATCATAATGTCAGCATTTTACCACCACGGTTTGTATTGTTTATTTCCATGTGTAATATGGTAATCAAACCAAAAATATCAACAAACAGAAAAGAGCAATTATTTTAGCTTCACATGGCAGATTGTTCGGTCATTCTTAAACATAATTCAGGTTTACAAACAACACAAAAAAAATGTAATGCTAAATAAATTTCCCTAAACAAATGCTACAAGGCAGAGTACTCTAATGTTGTTCTAAACTAGAGCATAAACCAGACAGGTCTAGCCTATTCTGTCCTAATCCAAGCAGGTTACAATATGAGGGAACACCCATGAATAAGATAGTCGCACCTGGCAATTTGTGCTTCTTTTTAAATAGTTTAGATAACAGCATGTATGATCTACAATGTGCAGTCCATATAAAACCACACATAACCCATTCTGCCTGAATCAAACATGTTATGAACCGAAATGTACTGAGGTTGACTGTAATGAACAAAATAAGAAATTTGCCCATATCAGCTCAGTTTTCAACAGTCACATTCAGCGTTCCCATTGCATGCTATGGGCTTTGATTTGCATAAAAACTACTCATATAAATGAGCTCTATGTGTGTGTTCAGCACAGTGCTGTCGAGCACAGGGTGCATAGCGCTGTTTCACTTCATCCACTAGCCTTTGACAGGCACAGCGGCTGTATATTTAAAACACTATGTTACACTAGAACAAGGTGATTCATCTTAAACACGGCCACACATGATAAATGCCTGTGTTACACAAATTCTCTGCAGGTTTACTATAGAGCTCTGGAAACCTCACATACTGTATTGACACTTTAACCCTTTAGCATTTGCTGAATTTATATTACTACTGATTGCAAGTCAAGAGCAACCATCAAATATATACTATTGTCATTGTATATAGCATCATTAATATAATTATTAACACATTTTGTCATTATTACTCTAAGAGTATGTAGACTAAATCATGCCTATTTCTTTCTTTCTACTATATTGTGCACATAAAATTTGGATGATCGTGTTGCCCATAATAAAACTATGGTTTTTGTTGTGATCATTTTTATTTTAAATCTGGACTATGGTCAACAACACTTTCTAATAAAACAGGTATCAGAATTATTCAGGTAGGTGAGTTATCTACTTCCTGCACAGTTTTATCTGCATGAATCTCTACTGACAAAATGGCACACAAACAGCATCCTTTCCAAAGTATTAAGACAACTGTTTTGTTTGTTATCCAGATGCTATCCTTCTTATCACAACATACTAACTAAGGAAGCAATACTGCAGATGTTGCACTCCTGCAGCACAAAAAACATTTGTAACATACAGATACAGTACAACTGTAGAACTAGAAGAGTGGCTGCAAGGGAATTACAGTAGGGTGAGGGGGTAACATGGACGGAAACATGGCAGGTCTGGGCAGGGCGTGAAATGTCACAGTCACTGGGTGAATACTGGGGGGTCCTGCCACAACTGGCACCTGTGGAGGGGTCACAAAGGTACGAGCAGCAGGGGGACAGATCTCTGGTCCCAGGGGAAATTGGGATACAGGCACTACCTGGGGAAAAAGAGGAGGCTGTGGGGGCAGGAAAGGGGTGTGATGCTGCAGAATGGTGTGGCGTATTGTGATGGAGCCAGAAGGCACGGAGGATGACAAGTGAACTAGATGGGGAACAGCAGATGACATGGGCAGATGTGGCCTGGGCAGAACAGACTTGAGCTTGGTGGGGAACACCTGCTGGTGAAGCACCTGTCCGTGGCTCTGGATCTGCAGGAGACAGTGTCTCTCCATGCTGTCTGCGGGAGGCTGGAAGGATGGAGAGTGTTGTAACAGGCTGCTGGTGGTGTGGAAGCACTCCCTACTTAGCATGTCCTCAGTCTGAATGCCTAAATGAAATCTCTGTGGTGCGGTTTGAAGACCATGCTGACATGATTTGTCGTGAGTGGCTTTTTCAGTCCTCTGCAGGGCTATTTCTCTTACATTTAGCAGGCAGGCCTGAGCTGCCACTGAATACTTGTTACAATTCTTTACAGGGGTTTGTACTGCTTTAGACTCCCTACTGTGGATGTTACTGTTCTCCTTTGTTAGCTCCTTTGAGAGCTTTAAATCTGTCTCAAGTAGAGCTACACTGTCCTTGGTGCACGAAGCATTGATCTGAGAGGAGGAGCTATGCTGCCAGTCACTGCTATCCACCACAGTATGACCCAGGGCACAGCTAATGGAAGTAAATGTCTGAGAATCAACCTCACTGCTTTCTCCATCATCAATACTGCATGAGATTGGGTCTGACCCATCTGAGCTGTCACACACGCCTTTTAAAACAAGGCAATTCATGCTCGACTGCTCTGTAGTCTTGTCCTGCTCTTCCAGAACACTGTTTGTAACAACTTTGCATTCATTTGCAAGACATGGTGTTTGATCTTGAACATGTGAACACCTCTGTCTTTTCTTTCTTATTCCATGTTCACAACAGGTAAGTTCTGTGCCTGCAGAGGTATTTTCTTGTAATAAGCACCTATCAGCAATCTCTGCTGATGATTGGCAGAGGCCGCAAGACTCATCTTGACTGGGCTCATCTCCATCAGTTAAAGAATCTGTACGTTGTCTTTTCAAAATATGTCCCTCACGCGGTCCATGTTTGTCGGTCTCTGGTGGTGGAGACATGTTCTTTGGATATTCCTGGTCTGCACTGGAATTTTCAGAGTGAGATGCATCCTGGTTGTGAGAAAACTGGCTTGTGATCGTTAGCTCCCCTGCAGTCGGATTGTCAGGCTTTTCCCTGCTGTTCGCAAGCACCTTTTCACCATTGACACAGGACTCATCAGAGGGAATGATACAGCCTGCTGAGCCATTTACATCGGCGGCAGCCTCCTGCCTCTTGCCTCCCACCTCTTCCTCAACCATGGGATGTGTGCTGCTGTCCTTGGCCTGATTTGGAGCTGATTGCTTTGACTTCTCTAACGGCTGCACTTGCTGTGAAGTGGTCCCATTAAATTGGCTATCAGATCCTTCCACACACTCAGGTTGTCTGTGGAATTTCTTACATTTCACCATATTGCTCTCCTTCTCCCTGTGTCTCTCTCTCCTCCTCTTCCGCCTCCTTCTCTTCCTTTTGGTGTAGCTCCTGTAATGACGTCGATCCCTGACCCTTAATTTCTCCTCTGCTTTCTTACTTTCGTGGATCTGATCTTTGGAATGTCTACACCTGTCATATGTTTTCAGCCTGACACAACTCTCCATGTCACTTGAATACTGATGACACTTCCTGACCTTGCTTTCAGGTCCTTGGCTGGGACTGTTTCTAGGGCTGGCTGTAGATTCCTCAATGTGCTTGTCAGAGTGGCAGGATTTGAAACCTGAGCAGACAGATAATTCCTCATCAGTTTTGGGCTCAGGCGTCTCCTGAGTGCCAACAGACCTTCTAATCCGTGACCTCTTGAAATCAAAATGGAGTGGGTTGCAACTGAAAGACAGGGATGGCTCTGTCCTTGTGAAGGTCACCAACTCTGAAGGCCATTGGAAGATGGTGTTACCATCCCTGCCTAGGACAGAGAAGAAAGGCTGGCTGGGCTTTGTAAAAGGGCAAAATGTCTTTGTAGTTGCATCCTCTACTTGCACTTGTCTTTGTGGAGAATCATTTTTCACTGACACATCTGAGAAACTCTTTTCTGTAGGATCACTGATGGAGTGCTCCTCCTCTGCTTCCTCTGTAATGCTGCTCTCCTCTACTGTCTCCTTCTGAGAGGTCTCAGGTTTACTTTCAGTGATGCTGCTTTTCAGGCTCTCAACAGAGTCCTCAGAGTTAGGAACAATATCAGAACTGTTTAAACGAAAGGGGGAAGTGGCTAAGAGCGAGGCTGAGGGACTGGGCACATCTTCTGAATAAACAAGCAAAGCACACAAATCTGAGGCGGTTGATGAGGGTCTCTCTCTCCCCACAGGAATGTCTGATGATTCCTGACTTCCTGCACTGCCACTTTTTGGGAAGGGCTGGCCCTGCTGTGTGCCAGTGTGGTAAATTGCCTCTTCACAGTTTAGTACTTTCTCCTCTGTGGGGGAACTTGGAAGGTCATGCTCAACAGGGGGTGCTCGGAGTCTTTGTCTGTGGCTCCGCTCCATCAATCCCTCCTCTGTGCTCTCGCAGAAAACTGCTGCTGATGACTCAAGCTTAACAGATGCTTTCTTTGGAAAGGAAAAAGAAAATGCAATTTTGCGTCTGAATGTTTGCTTTTTGGACCTCCCATTGTATGGCCATGGTGATTGCTTACTGGCTAAACCACAGCCACTGGAATGGATCTGACCCCCTAAATCCTGAGCCACAAAGTTTTGATTCTCCTCTTGGGTATCATCACAGCATGACTCCCTGAAATTACTTTCCACTGCCACCGTGGTAGATTTGAACATTGGACCACTTCCTGGGGCACTGCACCAGAAAAGAGAGGAAGAAAAAACGTGTCAAGTTCACAAAATGATTTGTCATTATTGTTTCCACTTTTAACCAGAACCTGACAATACATGTTACTCCAACATCATTTGATAAAGTTGTAAAGAGTTTTGAGCTTCAATAGGTGCAAAATCTGACCTGTTGTACAAAAGATTTAACATGATCAATGCGGAATAAATGGTTTGTCATAACCTTACTGTATTTTAACCATCTTTCCAGGTTTAAATTAAAAAAAAAAAAAAAAAAAATATATATATATATATATATATATATTATATGTAAAAAAAAATAACAATTTAACAAAACATCCCCCACCATTGCATCTCTCTGCGTTGCTCAGCAAGCTCATGTAGGCGTCTGAGAGCTCTCTCCTGTTTCCTCTCATCCTTCCTGGATTTAGAGGCCACGTTGCGGGCAAATTCTCTCTGCTTTAGCTCCTTCAGCCTCTGTAGGGTGACAAAGAACCTGTTATTCATTCACCTATCTCAGTTTCTCGACCACACCAAAGAGATAAAAGCCATTTAAATAATAAATCTTTATGAGATCATGAATCTTTTCCTCTGCTTTAACAACTTTCCATTATTAAGCCTGTGTATCTCTGTTTATCAGCCATTGAGGAAAACACCACAAAAAAGATTAAAAATCTCTTCAAGAGAGGAGGAAGGTAATTAAAGTGTTTGCACACCAATGCTGTGTTTCATCAAATCCATTTTCTGTGCAAATGAAAATGAGCTGAGGATGGGGTTGCTAAACACCATGAAATTGTCCTTTTTATTTTAGATAAAACTCAGTGATGCTAATTTATATTTGTTTCCTGGTCTGAAGGGGGCTTGTGTCTTAAATGCAAGATTGATGTAAATTGCCACCAGTCTGATATTTAGGTTGTAAGTGCATCCCAGGCATTGAGATGTATCGAATGGGATTACGTCTGTACATAGTAAAATCATTTAGATCATCTAAATTTACCTTCTATTAATAATTAAAATATATGATATTTATTGGTATTTAAAGACCATTTAAAGCACCAGACGTCTCTGGGCAACAACCCGCTCTAGAGCGGTTATCATATCCATTTAATCCTAAAAGCTTTTACTCAATTACCCATTAATACTTGATGCTTAGCTTTAAGACAGATGACAGCCTCTTCTGGAAAAGCATCTTTATAGCAAGACAGGCTACATGTTGTACTCTGTCAAGGTGGGTTCTGGGGTCAGCGTGTGTATGTGATAGTAGCAGCTGGAAGTAAAAATATTGATGTTTCTCCAGGCAGCCTGAAAGAGTCATCTGCCCCAACATTAGGCATTCCACTCAGGTTGCACTGTTATATACAGTTCAGTGGTGCTGTAACCTCGTCTATTTGAGAAGGCTTCAGTGATTGCATTTACCGTGACTTGGGTTCATAGTCAGGGGAAAGCAAAGAGGTCACATCAGATATAATTTTGTCATGTTAAAGGGACACTCAGTGCGTAGTGGGCACACCGGGGTAACTAGTTTGATCCCATCAGGATAGGGTCTCTAAGCACACCTGCCTTTTCTTTTTCTTGTTGCTTGCTGCTGGCACAGCATAAGCAAACTCAGCCTCTGATCCATTGCATGGCTTCATTGTCAGTCAGCCTGGCAGAAAATAGCAAACAGGTTGGCGTGGGCTATATTTACTTTCAGGTGCATTGCTTGGAGGATCTGCTATTCATTGCTACAAAGCTTAGAAATGAGCCATTGATGCAAATAGCCCGTATTTCACATGACTGAATGTGGTTACATCATTTATATTAAAACAGGGAGATGATGGGAGAAAGATGCTAACGTAATAAACCGGGAAATCCTTTCATTTAGGCTGGGTGTAGACAAGATTGACAAGCCACTTGAGAATAAATGAAAATTTAAACAGTTTTTTTGACTGGACATGTATTTTTATTTAAAAGCAACACCAGTCAGAGGCGGACAGTGAGGCAGTGATGATTCACACCCTGACAGGAACACCAGGCCTTTATGTAGCTCTGGGCTTCCTGTGGGGCCACAAGCCATCCCTAGTCCATTATATTCTCAGCAGACATGCTCTGCCAGCTCCTGAGGGGTGCTGGGCAAATTGTGCTCCTCATTTATCAATCCCGTTTGTCGAGAAACTGAATGGTGTTGTTTGCTTGGCTATGGAATTGTTTTAAACCGTGTAAAGTGGAGGCAGGGGCCAAAACTGTGACACACAAATGCATCTGACTGACACAAACTGGTGGCGTAGCGCCTGTATTGTGTGAACGAGTGGCTTTTCCCTTCATAATTCGTTCATTTCACTCCTGTTGCGGTGTTCAATAGCAAGGTCACGGGTGGAGGGTTTGTAGATGGTGTTCAGTCAATAGTTCAGTGAGCCCTGTTATTGACAGCGCTGCAGGCCCCAGAGACTCCATGCATTTAGTTTCTGAGTGAGTCAGAGCACAGAGGTCAGGGCCGATATCAAACAGCAGGACAAGTGGTGGAATTAAAGCTTTAACTTGCTATTAAAGGTTACCCTTCTATTTTTGAACACTGGCAGTTCTTAAATCAACATACTGAAAGGGAAAATGGCATTGAAGTTACCACACCTTTGTGTGGGGCCAAATACCCTGTACAAATTACGCTGGACAAAACACCTTTTTTCTTTTTCCAGCGTCTGTAAACACATGGTGTTGTTGCTCTCTGAGGTCTGTTTGCACTGGTACCTTTGTTCAGTTATGAAACATTCCAAGGTTTCTTACATCACGCTGTGTATAATATTCAAACGGCTCAGCAGATTTTGATACTGACAGGACCAACTGCACTCAAATTGAACAATTTTCACCAAAAGGCTAAGCCTAGAATTTGAAAGTCTTTTCAGTCGCACATTTATGAATGTCAGTTTTATGGCTTAATGAATTTGCTGGGTTTAAGAGCAGCTCTGACTCCTTTCTGCGACATGCTAGGAAATTAAATTTTGCTCCAGTAAGGGAAAAACAACAGGAACAAACAATAACAAAACACTATGCTTTCAAATTGTCCTGTCCGTTTGAGATCTATAGGCCCCCAAATAAAAACTCTGTAAGACCGCTAGTTCTCCACTGCCTCTCTGGTGGGGGACTAAAGCCATTTGTCTTGTGCTGTACACAGGTGCTACAAAATCTATTTGTTGTCATCTTTTAAAACAGTCTATTATACCTATGCATTGTGCTCAGTGAATGTCTCATGGTGCTGAAAACAGGCCCATTACCTGTTTGTGAGCGTGGTCATATGAGTTGATATGGTTGTCAAACTCTTGATGTTTGTAGTACTGCTTGTCACACAGCTGACAGTAGAAGTTAGCCTTGAGGTCCTCCAGGGCTTTGGCCAAGGTTTTCTCCTTCTCAGCATAGTCCTGAAGCAAAAGAAAACACCATAATCCATCAGATTAATTGCCTTCAACTTGTTTACCAACAGTTTATGAAATTACACAATTTACTTGAAATGTCCTTCATGAAATCCTTGAGAAATGTGTTTGGTAACAACTCAAAAACTTACTGGTACAAACTTACTATTGTATATACAGCAAATGTACAGAGAAAGAAATGGATTGGCAACACTTATTTTACACTTTATGTGAAATTGAAATATCCCAACAGTTATCTATGTTTTGTACATACTTGGCCCAAGGCTTTCATAGTATTTATTTATTATTATTTGGCCATAGGCTGAAGCAAACAGCAATATGGTCCCGGGTCCTCAATACTATACACATCAATGCTATGATAAAAGTATGGGGGGGTGGGGCTGTTCATTTTGGACCCTGTGAATTCTAGACACAACTCTAGCCATAGATGAGAACAGTTTATTTTTATTATAATACAGGGGCTGGGGCTCACCTCTCAAGAAACACTTTACTGATCTATTTGGTCAACAAACTTAAACGTATACACACAACTATCAGTAAATAAACACATATATTTATGCAATACACATGTTGCTGTCATATTGATATATATTAATAATTCGTATGGCTGAATATTTGTTGTTGTTGTTACTGTTCTCTGAAAATGATGCTCATAAAACCGAACTCAGCTCCCATGATGCCATCATTTTCTTCTTCTTCTTTAATACTCTTTATTAAATATTGATTTACAACAAATCTTGGAAGGGAATAGTTTCACCAGGGGCAGATTGCATTTCAGTTCTAATTTCTTTATCACATTGGCTGTATGGAAACTTGCAGATTTAGAAGCAAGGCACACAAAAACTCTTCTCCCAAAAGGTCTCCAATCCAAATGACTTCAGGGGAGAGAGGAGCGCTTCCATTTTAATTGGAATCAGTTTACCATAAAACACATTGCTGAGTCAAACTTTAGACATCCAATAGCTGCCGTATAGAACTGCACATAAGGTAAGACTAGTAAATCAGTCTTGATCAGGGATGATTAAGTCAACAATCAAACCTGTCATCTTGACCAGTAAATGATATATGATCATCATCAATCAAAACCCACAAACATACATCTGAGGTTAATCCTGACATGACTCTGAGCTCCTCACAAATGCATCTGTTACACTGAGAAACAGGAAAGCCCTACCCAGTCCATTCATGTGATCTGATGTCTTGTGAATGGACTAAAGTAAAATAGTGCGTCTCTTACGCATCATAGGTGAGAATATCCCACAGTGATGCTGCTAAACACATGCCTGTGATTTGCAAAAATAATACCACCCCTTTTATTCGCTCATACTGTGAGACACCTTGAAACAATTTGTCATGTAATTGTGTTTAATAAGTGGCTAGCCCACAGCTAATGAAAACAGTATCGCTTAATTAGCGATAAAGTGACCCTTATAAGATTAGAAAAGTGACCCTTATTTTCTATAGGAAAGGTTGGACTAAAATCACTCATCAATGTCAAAGACTGGTAAAGTCTTACAGAGGAAATTCAAAAGCTTTTATTGGCTACACTTGGATCTGAAAATAACACTGAAGTCAGTCCAAGTTGATTTGTGCTTTAAAGTGCCTGCAAGCAAAATTAAACATGATAATTAATATGTGGGTGCAAAAAGAAAAACAGGAAGAGGAAGTGATGTGTTATGAAGCTGTCATTTACACAGCAGACAGATCTAATCACTGCATGAGGAAAAGCAGCCACTTAACAACAACTTTGTGTCAAGCTGAGAAACCCCCAGTATGATCTTTCTGTTCCTCTCGATATATCAACATATACTTGAGGTTGTTCTCAGGGGTACGCAACTGTAGCACAAAATGTTGTTACAACCTGTTTGGATTTTGAGGGATGAGTCTCTGAATTCATTGCTACATGCATCACTTAATTCATCAGAGCAGCATGTTGATAAAACTTAAGTGTAAAAGATAAGTGTAAAAAACACAGCTGGCTGTTTCTTCAAAACACACATGAATTTTAATCTAAGCACAAACATGAATTTTTAAGTTATGTTAGTGCAGCATCTGTATTAAGACATCCTGTGCATATATAATCTGTGTAAGTACTTTTAAAAAACATTCAAACATAAAAATATTAAACATTAAAAATAAAACCCTTGTTTTTAACAGGTGAGGCATTACTTCGCTGCAGTATACCTGCTGTACTGACCAGATCTGGACCCTGTTTACATTCATATTGTGGTTATATTGTGAATCCTAATATTAAGTGTGAACAGAAGTCCAGCAGTCTCATCGCCTTCACTAAGTGTAGCGAACACCCTCTAGCCTCATCTGACGAATCATTTAATGCTGGAATAACAAAAGCAGGCTGCATTTAGAAACATTCTGCAAACTAAATGTTTGTTTTTTTGTTTCATATTTGTAGCAGCCGTCTTCAATCTGGCATTCAATTAAAACATCAAAAGCAAGAGTATTTACATACAGTGGATTACTGTCTGACTTTAAACAAATTCTGGTTGACACACAGGGAGTGTTAATTTAAATAGCTTCTGAAGCATCGCAACCCATCTCTCAACACTACATGGCTTTCCTTTTACTGAACATCAGGCAGAGGAACACTAACAGCTGAAGATCATGTGGCTTTTATGGGACTGTCTAACAAGGTCAAGCACAGGGGCGGGAACCATTGAGTCTTCTCGCAGAGGAAATTTATTGAAACATAAAGACAAAATATGATTGACATGAGGGTACATGAGTGGTGATCAGAGGGCTGTGATTGCACCTTTTATAGCACAC
>JAZGTK010009297.1:0-17395 GCA_036877625.1 Ambastaia sidthimunki | reverse complement strand
GTGAAGTGGGGGTCAAGCACATATAGTGATGATAAGCCCACCTGAGTCTCCTTATCCTGTGAAAAACAAATATAGGCACCATGTATTACAGACCCCCCAGCAGGAAGAGTAAATTGCAAATGGAGATTTTAGGATCAAACTGCTATATTAAATCTCAGAAAAAACAATGCTTTCCTTTTATTAGTATTGTAGTATTATATTTTAGGATGCTTTAAGGTGTTTTTTCTTGTATAAAAAAAACAAAAAATAAATCAGCTATTTGTGTGCTATTTGACTTTATGAGGTTGGTAATGAACGTTTTCTAAAGGTTAAGTGCCTCCCTTTACTGACCATTTGTTTGAATAAGAAAAATATATATTTAGGAGTTATATATTTAGGCACTGGTTTATACACTGGTTATATATTTATATGGAGGGTGCCTCTAGTTATTATGGGGTTTACTTCCTATTATTGTTAGCTTATTTACTGTGCTGACAGTCTGAGTTGAACTGAGTGAAAACCTGTCTGATGTTGTTGTTGTACTCAGAGTTTCAGTGTTGAGTGTGGCATCTGCTACTCTTATCGGCTTGAGTCAGCCATTCCAGATCAGGTCTGTAATGACCCACGCTGTGGCCAGCCATTCCATCAGGTCTGTCTCTATGAGGTAAGAGCTTTCAGATTTAACAACCAATAATCCTTGCCCTATTTAGAAACCAAAAAACTACCTTAGGTTATTTCTATAAATAAAACAACCATATGAAGAACAATTAACATTAAACAATTTCCTAAACGTTTTACACAATAAAACATTTTTATTTTTAATACATTAAATCCATTATCTGCTCTTGATTTGTTTGTCACCAGTGGCTCAGAGGTCTGCCCACCAGTCGCCAAAGCTTCAGCGTTGTGTTTGGAGAATGTCCTTACTGTAGCAAGGTAGTCTTTTCTACTCTATAACATGAACATATATACAAAAAAAAGACAATACTCAAACTGTATTTAAAGAAAGGACTTTATTTAAACTAATATTCCCAATAAAATACTTAATACAGCTCATTAGTAAGTTCATTTTGAAATGCAAAGTGTTAATATTTCTTTTTTTTTTCAAAATTCATATTTCTCTCTTTCAGCCCATTACTGTGAAAATGGTCACACAAAACCTTTAACTACAGTGTCTTCATTCAGAGCAATACTCTACAGCTCTGTCATGATCAGAGAACTAGACCAAAGCAGTGGATTCATCGAAACAGAGTCGAGAAACACCAACGGCAGTCAATATCATAACAAAGAAAAGAATCAAGACCCATTTCTCCCTGATTGACCTGATACCAAATTCTACCCAATTTTCTGCTTTCCTGAAGCCACCCCTCTCTGTAACTATACAGAGTCTGTTCATTTTCCCATTCACAAACATCATTCCCAAGTGATCTCCATCATCATCTTCCGATCGGTTTCACTGTAGTTCCCCCGGTAGTCGTCTTCTCAGCTGGGTTCTCTATGATGGTCATTTGGTGCCCAAGTGTATCCACGCTGGTGCTTATAGTTTTTTCTTCCCCTCCCGGTTATCCAATCCTCATTCTCATAAAAGTCTGCTTTCCTCCTTACCTGTTTAATAGTTACCTCTTCACAATATAAAACATGTACATGTGAGGACAGGATTGTTGTATCTGTTGATATACTTGCTGTATCAAAGAAATAAACATTGCAAATCATATTTGTATTTCCTGGAACTGATCTGTTTGTAGTGCTATGAAAACATTAATTGTTAAAGTGTCTGTCGTGCCCCTGCTCCTGTTATACGATGAGTTCGTGGAGGCACGGCCTCTACCTCATCAGTGGTGTCTTCATCATGCTCTCTGAACACAGGCTTTTGCCAGGAACTTCCTTTGGCAGCTGTGTTAGCTCTGTAAGGTCTCTGTAAGACATAACAAAAAGCAAAGCAGGATTTCAATAAGACTGTATTAAACCACTGTGTAATGTTACAACCACATTTGTATGTGTGAAACAGGGATGGTTCACAATGGGGGCTAGTCTAAAACAACTGGCTAGTCAATTAATAGTAGATCTAGATTTTTACTTTTTAATTATGTTTTGAAAGTGCTTTTTCTAATTAGCATGCTGTGCTGTAGCGTTTAGACGGTACAATTAAATACTCTTTAAAAAGTTGAGTCTTTAAATTCATCCCACTGCTACAGCCAAACACAAAAGCGTTTTCATGACCTTAGAATTATACCTTCTCTGGGTCTCTTGTTTCATTCTGCTCCAGACTGCCCCCAACAACTCTTCCTCATCATCATCATCCTCCACTGCCACAGGTTTGGTCTGGTGGTTTTTCCTGGTAGTAGGTTTGGGTTGGTTTACAATCTGTGGGAGGTTAAGGTCAATTAGATTTAGAGGAGTTTACTGGCTTTTGTCGGTAAGCAGTTTCTCTTGTGAATGCACAATGCTCTCTCTCTGACCTGGATCAGAGGAGAAAACCTGCCCTGATTGATGACATCTACTGCTCTGCCTTAGGTGGCAACTGTCCAAACTAAATTTGGCCAGAGATAACCACTGAGGTCAGCTGTAAGCAAGATAAACAGGAGTGTTGGAGTGACAAGAGAAGCTTCATCCTGCCTGAGGTGGTTTCAGGGGAGCCAGGACACGAGGGGGACATTCATGGTGTTGTTTTAGCTTTTATTCAAAGGATTTGTAGCTAGAGATTCCAGAAGGAGATGAACACAACCACAGAGAAAAATGTGACTACAAAGAAAATCCTAATGCCCTTGGTGTTGAAACTGATGCTTTCCATGTGTGCAAAAGCTATGGTCAGAGGAAAAAGACAACCAGTTCTGCACAATGCTTTGTAGGGATTCTCAGTACATTGTTCAATAAACGTTCAAATATGTTGATGCTGTAATTGTCAGCCAGACAGTTTGCTCATTGAAGCATCAGTTCAGAGGAGAAGATCAAATAGAAGATCAAATTTAAAGATCTTCTAAACTTTGTCAGGAGATACATGACAATCCATTGAAGGTAGCTCATTACTAATCAAACACTGGCCAACATCTTTTTTATATGAAACTGTAAACAAGTTTCTGAAAATGTCTATTTTTCAAATCAGCATTTGTATGATTTATTTGATTCATGCCTCATTTGCCAAACATTTTTTTAAACTACAACGTGTTCATTTGGTTATTGTGCTGAGTGCCTTCAATATCAAGACATGAGGAAATGGTAAGTGACACTCTAAACAGCGTATTTACCAACCCCTCTCAAAATCCTCCACACAGAGCCCTCTCTACTGAACCACAGATCAAACTGCTGGACACCTCAACATAAAGATGAGAGGCAATTCTAACTGGTGATCTTTTGGCCTCTGCAAAATGTGTGTATTCAACAGCCCCAAACTGGGTTGCTTGGGTTTTCATAAAGTTCAGCAGTTCAAGTTTGCAGTGAACTGAAGTGATTTCAGTGAAATTAAGGCCCCATTTCAGACCTCTTGTCATCTTATAAGCCATTCGGTAAGGCTAGCGAAGGTTAACTTATGACACCACAGCCAAGGTTCCCCAGCTCATTCCCTTTGTACAGGAAAAAAAGCCATTCTTGCCTCCTACCAAAACTGTCAGCTACTCAGAGTGACTGAGACAAAGTGTAGAAATCCAGCATGATGTATTCTAAGCTGTTAACTGCTGAATGCACATGTAGTATAGGAACTGAAATACAAGCATGCAAATGGTTGTAATAAATAAGAAGCTTTAATGAAATAATCTCTTTATGGTTTTGACACTGCATTGAGCTGCGGCCCCAGGCTGAAGGCCTTTAGTAATTCTGAGTCTGTCATCACTCTGTAAATCTCCCTTTTTTCTGGTCTACCCCAACTCACTCCAAGTCTAACACAGCCAACAGGCCAGTCTGACAGCTCAGAGCAAGAGTGGGAGTCAGTGTAGCTGGGAAAGGGTCACGGGAGGCCTCCCAAACTTAAACATCTCCTAGTCTCCCAGACAGATAAATCTGCTGCAGCCCACTGACTTTTCTGAATGCTCCAGCTCTAGCTTATCTGGTCTGTATTAGGACTACTAGGCTGCTGTGCCAAAGCATCTCACACTCACCTTTTGTGTGGCTGGTCTGGATGTCTCTCAGCCTAGAGAGGTCCAGTGGGTCCTGTAGCCCTGATTCTTACAGTATCTTCCTTAGGGCCTGGTAGTGTGGCTTTTCATTGTAGCCTAGGCCTTTTACATATAACAGGAACCTGGCAATCTCCTGACTCCTGAGGGTGAATAAAAAAGCAAGACATCTGTGGATAACATGATTTAAAATATTGCAAAAGTTAATGTATTTTCAAAATATTGATCTGCATCGCTTTTCTAGACACCTCATTATGGTCATAATGCATACTCATACATACTCCGGCTTACTAAATCGTTACATTTACATTATGTTTAGGCATTTGGCAGACAAATTTTTTCCAAAGATCAATGTTAACATTTGATCAGTACGTGTGTTCCCTGGCATCAAACCCACAACCTTTGCATTGCTCTATCGACTGAACTACAGGAACACTGTAAACTGTAAATCACTAAAATGTTTCCTTTGTACTATATTAAAGTGAGTTCTTGATTGTTGTGAAGGTGGACTGTGGTTGCAGATTTGCATAATTTACAGATAAACCCCAGCTGGACTGGTCTGCATGCTTTATGTGAATGCCTCCTGCAGTTGACCTACATGCTAACCCAACACACAGAAAGGTCTGCACGGCTGACAACCTGCATCTGCAGACTACATTTTAATGCCATGAAAACAAAAACCATATCTTCCTAACAAATGGGTGGTGGCAGGAGCACAATGTAAAAGAACCTCTCTGTTCTTACAAGAACACAAATGTGTGTCTCATATGGGCACCTTCCATTCTTCACTGTAATAAATACACAGGGTGCAATGCTACGTCACTGAACATTCTCTTTGTGGCAGCCCGACTGAACGTTTACCACATGCACAGCCTTGATGCATGTTAGAGGTCTTATCTTTCTGGTCCAGCTGCAGCCAGCCTCTCAAGGTTGGGGGAATAAGGCCTCATCATAATCATAGATCACAAAGCCTCCATTCAGAAGACAACCATATCCTCTCTCCCTGTGGAGGTAGAAAAGATACTACTGGAATGCTAGAGTTTGTTGATGAAAGAGAGGCAATGAGATTGTGTTGTGGGGATGTTAAGGCAACAACATCTCTGCCACATACCTTGTTGATCAATGCTAATGGACTGTTTACTCTCACACATATATACCTTGGGTGGATCCAGTGGTGTACATGCTCATGACAGAGTTGGGGTTAGCCTGTAGTCAACATGACAAAGGGAGAGGTTAACCATATACTAAAGCATCACTTTTGTACATCCCAAACCAACTGCTTCCTACCTATTGAAACACTCACATTAATGCTTTAAAAAAATTGTCATTGGATGCCTGTAGATCCTTTTAAAACTGTGTACAAATATGGAAGGCTTTAGTTCAATTTGCAGGCAAGGAAGAAAACCTTTGCCTTCTACACCTTTAGCAGAGTTACTTTAAACAGCCTAAATAAATCAGTTGAGTGAATAATTCAGACTGAATAAGCACAGGAGGCCTCTGATCAGTGGCCATTATACACAATACAGCTCAAGGTCTAGACCTGTGGTGAAAAGGGGAAGAGCATACTTGGCCTTGGCCTCCTGGATCTCAGCTGGGTTCCTAAGAAAAGAACAACAGGGCACAGTTCCACACTGCCAGTGGAGCAAGCAGTAGCCCAGCACCTCCAAGTCTCCTCGTCTGGATGGGGCTGTAGGAAAGATAAGATAAGGAAAAGAAAGAGAGGAAGGAAGACATAAAAATGAGTACTGATCGAGAAGCATGTCAGAATTTTTTGATTCAATGGCTTGTCCACTGGCTGCTGAAATATGACCTTATAAAAAAGGCAGAGAAGAGGGGTAGTGATGGAGAGCGGTATTTTGTTTTCTCAGCTGGTGCCCTGGCCTCGCTCACAGGCTAACGGGACTTTTCTGAAAGGGGCTGAGAGTTGAAAGCGTTAGGTCAGTTTCCTCCCACTAGAGATCCTTCTGTCTAGTTCTAACTCTTCACATGTCTCTCACATACCCTCCTCCTCCGTCTGGTCTGGCGACTTGTCCCAGGAACCTGATCTGAACAGCCTCTGACATGATCCAGACAGCCTGTGGCCCGGCCCAACACTCTCTCCGACGGAGAGCCAAGCAGTAAAACAAAGAAATAAATGTCTGGGCCCAAATTGTTCCCACATGTTTCTGGATTCCGTGGGGTCTCTGCTGGCCTTAAAAGACAAGCCTGAGAGTGTGCATGTGCTCCTCAGACCTCCTCAATCTCCACTTCAGCTGTAGCACATTACACAACTGCCATCTAGTGTAAAGGTCGTTTGTACAATGTAAAATTTAACAGACCAGTACTTCTTGTTATACTTAAGTTTAATTTATAACTACTAGGTGAACAGGTTTCTTTCAGTTCACCTGAGAATTCTGACAAAATGCTACGAAGATATTATTTTAAGGTGATATTTATGAGTTTTGCACAAATTCGTTGGAATTGCTTGAATTTAGCTAGTCAAACAATGTTGATGATTGGTTGAAACTAATTGTGGGTGTGGTTTGGATGACAGCTGATAGACAAACTATTTTTAAAACAATATTGCATATATTATAAATGCAGTTAACCTAGAGTACTTACTTTTTTTGAGGAGACAAAAGTTCAGCTTCTTCTCTTGTATAAATTAGGCTTTAGACGGACTATAAAAAAGGCAAAGTAGGAGAGATTTCTTGTCAATCTTGCATGATCTTCCCATTTGTTTAATCTCTCTGAAAAGTCACTTTGCATGAACTATTACCCTATAGGCATATTTTATTTGTCTGGCAATGCTAGACAACTTGTGGAGTTAATGCAATTGTTATAAACTCAGAAGCAGAAGAGGTAAATATCTCAAAATAAGTGTAGTCCCTCCTCTTTACTCTTCAAATAAGCCCAGGAGATTATTGCCAAGACTTGCCAAAAGGTGGTTTCACACTTTTATAAAAGCTCTATGGGAGTCTATGCCAGTCCATCTTTAACAACACCACTTTAAGATGAGGTCTAATGTTACCACCAAAACATCTGCATGAACAGGCTATTGAGTGTGAAATAGCATCACTTCAACCCCGTGATTAGTCTTAGGCCAAGCAGATAGATATGAAATATTCATTTTGGTACTGATATTGAATCCCCGCTGTTAAACTAAAATACATTTTGGGTCAGGCTGACCAATTATGGGTTGGCTTTAAACCAAGCACCCTCAATGAATTACTTTTGCCTAAATTTATATCCAGATTGGATGGTTTTGCCTGTCTCGTGTTAACCTCCCATTAAGCATGTCTCTTCATGAAAAGCTTCAACTTCATCAATATGGGTCAATTAAGGCACATCGTTTGTTCGTGCATAGAAAGTGTATTAACACAATACTTTAACTGCAGTCCAACTCCTGAGAAATTACCTATTGACTGCATTCATCACAAGAAAATCTCAGCCAAGATCCATGGCCATCATTGATCCTGCCCTGCCCATCACATAGTCATACTTTCTGCCCGCTAGCCACCAACACAGCCAGACCTATCAGGACAAGTATATAGGTTTTGTTTATTTTTTTCCTCTACCCCTGACCAAGGTAATTTAGCAAACACAAAATTTACTGGGAAAGATTTTAATATCCCTTCTACACAGATGTGACCTCTGAGAAACATCTTTTTAAGAAGCATCATTTTAAGTGGCATGTAACAGGCCCTTTTCCCTTATTATAGGCACGTTGACTAAAGACCAAAGTGCACAAGATAAGATGCACTCTGTAAACATTTTGTACACCTCAGTAATAAGGAGCAAAAGGGGTGGACTGCCTGGCCTAGTCCTGACACCAATTCACTTATAAAAAGGCCGATCTAAGAACGATGCATTCCAGGCTGCGCGCAAAACCTTCCATCAGACAGAGGCTGTTGTTCATAATTATGGTCTATTGTTATTCTGATTATCCAAAGCACCATGTCAAACTCTTAAACCTCTCCTCCTGAATTTCAGCTACAGGTGATAATTAGGCCTTTAGCACAGAGTTTAGCGGGACATGAAGTGCCTGTCTTTGCACTCTTCACCATGGTAACAAATCAACATCTAGATAGGGTGCCAGAGGCCAGAAAAAAGAACATTAAACAATCTGCATTTATCTACAGGCAAACGGCACTAATGACCTGCACAACAGCTGTCGGCATCCTCCATCAAGGCATCTAGTAAACTCAGACGAAGATATTTCAGATAGTGGTAAAATTTACAGTAAAATTTGATAGTAAATTTACAGCCTAACTGCTTTGATTTTAGGTTTGGGAGCGGATCAGGCCACTGAGCCCCCAAGTCGGTGTGTCAGTGGGCAGGTGTTTTTATAAACGCTCACGTGTTATATCGCTTGCCATATGCAGCGTGATTTACACAGTACAACTGCCCGTACATTTATGAAGCAGTAAGACAGAATCAGGACCATATGTAAAATCCTGCACATGAAACATTAACAAATTATATAGTCAGAACATGGTGTTGTCTGAAAGCAGCAAGACCCTGCTCTGAACCTGAGCATGATTTACTCCTAAGATCTATTAAACAATATGTAATATAGAGTCCACAATATGAAGCATAGTAAATCATGCATTTTCTTTCTCTTTTCTGTCACCGAACAGGAATAATACACTTGCATTTCTGTGTTGTTGATCCTAGTGATCCTAATAATACCAACAAAATCACAAAAAATAGAAGTTAACTTTAATACAAATTTTGATTGTTACAAACCTGCTATGTTATTATTGTTTCACATTTTTCCCACCATTTAAAACTTTAGAACTTAATATATTTTTTCTGCTGACTGTGCATCAAGTCTTTTTCCCATACGCTAACAAAATTAACAGTAACAGAAACATGGGCATTAGAGAGCTCTGTATTCAGTATTGAACTTCTGTCCCATGGTCAACACAGGTAAAGGTATTGGCTTTGAGCCCCAGATCAACAAAACATTAAAGCTTTAATTAATAGCAAATGCACATGGGATGCAGGTTATGACTTTGACTAATTAGGGAATTCTTGAATTAAGTCTGACCAAGTGAGCATGGACAGAACAATCAATATCCAATAAAAAGCATTGTATGCAATTTACGACTTAATGTGTTTCCAATAGACAGCGATTTTTGGTGAACATCCTTTTTTGGGGACTGGCCCAAAATCACATATTTATTTCAAGTTCAAATGCAAGTTTATTTATATAGCGCTTATTACAATTTTGAAATGTTGCAAAGCAGCTTTACATAGACAAATTAAAAAAAAAACTACCTGAGACATGTATAGAAGAAAAATAAACTTTCTTGATAATACCTCAGTATGATTTCAAGATATGAAAAAACTGTCCATTTTAAATTATCCACTCCTTTGTGATGATCAATGCTTGTATATTCAATCTCTTTGTGTTCCATGCTTTCCATCTGTATGACAGACCACAGTCAGCCAGCTACACCTGCAGGAGTTAAAGTCACCATTAAATATACCTGAGACATTTTCTCTCCAACTGAATCTGTCCTGTATGTGTTTATCAGTACAAATCTAACAGGATCAGTTTTTAGGTTGTGACAGCAGACTGTGACATCACCCAATCATATTTAAAAGCTAAATTCAAGAAGTCATTAATGCTGGCTGTCCATCTTAGTAATAGATAAATTAAAGCAATAAAAACACTTTGTGTTGAATGTGTCACACTTAAATAGGTACTTTATACTAACGGTAATCAATTGCTTAATTTGTCCCTTGTTGATTGTGGTAATGTGCATGCAGACTTACCTTGTTTGGATTTCTGTGTCCTAATAAGAGATTGGCAGCCTTAATGTCAGCATGGACAAACTCGCTGTCATGAATATATTCTAGCACGTCCAGCTGTTGAGGGCAAAGTGATAGAGGGGAAGGTTAACATGAATAATTTAGTAACCTCATAATGACCTACCGTAATGACTGCAGGTAGATGAGCGGGATACAAGGCAGGTGAACATACAGGCAATTCAAATAAAGCTTTATTCAGACACAAGACCATATTATGCAACATTGTAATTATCTATCTAATAAAACACATTAAGTCTAAAATATGAATTTGTTATGAATTTAACAAATCCTGCTATATATGCACTAATGTCACATTAAAGTATTTTCTTTATGGTTAACTTGCTAATATGGGTGTAGCTGGTTGTGTGATCTTTACCGAGGCATCCTGCTCAATGTAAAATAAAACAGCTTTTATTAGACTACTGTTATGATTCTTTTTATATAGGTGTACCATTAATTGCATTATATTTAAAACATTTATAATAATGAGGAACAAATTACTGTGTGCACCTATATAGTCACAGGTCAAGCTTATTATGATTCATCAACACACTATAAAGTAAACTGGTTTAGTTATTTATAACTCCAAATAAATTAGTACAGAGTTTAGCACTGTTTTCCAGAAGCAATAAATTGGCATTGAGGAGGTCTCACCATTAGGACACACAGTTGTAGAACTGAGGTCTTTCTCAGTTGTCCACTATTCTCCTCAATTACCTTTTGCAGATCTTTGCCCAGCCGGTCCATCACCATAAACCTGCAGCTGATAAACACAATTACAAAGTGAAAATCACCACAAATCTACAATAAGTATCACTAAACCATATCAAATATCATGACAATATTTGATATTTAAACTGCTAAATTTTCTTTATCATACTTTGTTTCTTTGTATTCTGACAATCCAGACCCCCAGTAAGATGGTATTCCCAAAACTCCAGGCGTCTAGACTCAAGTCTAGAGTCTGGAGTTTAGAAAGGCTTTGGTAAAGATCATTTTATATTTTTCTACATGCTTTACAAAAATTAAACGTGATAGACACACATCTGTCTCACACACACATAAAGGCAAGCTTTCTCCAGTAGCTGGGATAAAAATCTGTCTTAACTGGCTTTGCACCAGACTGACAGGTGGTCAGAGGCCCTTTGGAGAAACTGGCATCATTATCAGCAATTTGGTCACTCTCTCTGAATTAGAGCTCAAACAAGCTGGGATTGCACTAACGACCACAGAGGTGCATGTTTGCTTTGGTTTATTAATTCGCCTAGCCAGGATAATTTACATCTATAGCCACTTCATCAGTGACATCCACTCCATGTTTGAGAACTCTCAGATGAAGATGAGAGGTCTTCAGCATTTCTACTCAACACTACTCCAAAAACTGCATCTGCTTCTCCCTCTTTTGAACATGATAACGTCAGTGTTTATAAGTGTTTTGCTGGTTAATAGTTCTTGCATAACAACAGAAAGAATTCCAGTGACACAAGTTTAACATTTTGAAATCCAAGTTCAGAAAGAAAAATACTTACTAGTATCTGGATTAGCTGCTCGCTGGTAAAACTTCAACTCTGAGAATAAAGATCCATTTTCCTCCTTTTCCAATTATTTTGCAACATTTCTTTCCCGAATCTAAATCTTTCTGAAGATCCATCCGTCTGGAAGTTCATTGGGTAGTGCGTGTTTCCTTGGAGACGTTGTGTTCATGTAGATATCACGTAGAACGTTTTCGAATAACGGAATAACAACATACATATATATATATATAAATATAAACTAACCCAAATTACTTGTCTACTGTTAATAATAGACAGTTCACTAGTATCCAGTGTTACTTCCTGAAAGTATTGACACTCGCGCGAAATCGCCTCCAAAATCAGTCACAACCAATCACTGAACAGCGATGGGCCGTCTTTCATGTCGAATCACTAATCAGATGCATTTAGGGGCGGGACAAGCATAACACTTGTTGTTTTACAGGATATAACAGATGTCATTCAAAATTAACAACAAACATGCCCCGTTTTGGAAAGCATGACTATGTTGGCGTTGGTGCACCGCTAGAGGTAAATGCGTTTTTTAAATATTTCCTCTCTCTTGTACTTTTTTACTCTCTCTACAACTTTTTTTAAATGTGTCTGCAGCACGAAACGTCCACAACATGTACATTAGGGTCTATAGAGTCAATATGAGTCAATATGAATTATATACTGTATATTATTTTGTTTCTATTTTGTTTCATTTGATGTTAACACGCTGAGTGCTTGAAGTGCTTGTGTTTGCATGCATGTGTCTTAAGCTTATTTACTAATTCTAAATATCTAAAACTATTTTATATAATTGATTTTAAGCCATACATTGTATGCATATAATCCATTATATATCCATAATAATTCAGTCTCAGATCTATAGAAATAGATTTCTGCTTAGAATCACTGTGATATGAGCCTGTTTGGACTTGGTGTGGGTTGCAGGTGAATACTGTATCTCTATGGCTCCCTCATAGTCCAAGATGCAATGACACCAATCTTGATGGGCCATGGCACCATTTTCCATAAATGCCCCTTGTAATGAAGATGGCATAATTGTTGTAATTAGAGAGATAAGTTTAGGATGGCATTGCAATGACCCAACTCAGGCTGGGTCCATATGGTGTGCAATTGATAATGAGTCTCCTAATGTGCTATGTAAACTCAATATGGACTGTAAATGGACAGGCTGTAATTTTCACCAAGGTCATCAAGCACTGACAGATGAGGTTTGGTCCAACTGTCTTGACAACTAACATTTCTGTCTCGCTTTCTCTCACTTTCTTAACATCAGGCACAAATCTCTGCAGCTTTTGACACCTTCAGTAGTGTTAACCCGCTTGCAAAAACTACACTTAAGGAATTACATTAACGGACAATGGCAATACAGATAGAAATATTTCACTCTTTGCGGTAATGAAGCGATAAAACACAGTTTTCCCTTTCGACAAGCAAAAACTATTGCTGATCCAGTGCTTTATTGGTTAATAGGGTAAAGTTAAAGATAGCATTAGATTTTAAAGAGGCTATTAACAGCAAAATATTTGTTGTCAGTAGTCAGTAGTGAAGTGCAAATTCTTGTGGTGCCTTCACCCAGTTCAGGGTTGTCATGACATCATTTTTCTGGCATTGCATTCATGGCTCAGATGATTGGTTAAAAAATCTTCTGTGGTTCCTATTAGCAAAAACACATACTACCCATTTAAATCGCATACTATATAGGGTTCTTTTGCCAGCTGAGCAACTGCTGATCAGATGAATGGGACTGTTAATGAATAGCTTTCTCCAAGTATTGTAAACCTCGCTGTTTTTGACCTTGTGGGTCAGGTAACAGTAATATTCCTCAGAATGAAACCATCAGCATCAAATAAGGATATGCCTAACAGATGAAGAAAATGCATTTTGAAATGTCATGACATAGCCCTACACAATAACAAAAGATATGCATTTATGCACGCCTGTGTAAAAGGCATAATGACCTGACTTTTCACAGATCATTACAATAACACGGGCGGTAGGTAAGAAACGGAGCCATCTAGGTGTTGCACAATAGCTGTTGTGGGGGTTCAATGCATATTTAGTATTCTTTATGTGTTTGGTGCTTTCCAGTATGAGTCTTTTTGCATTGGTTTTATTATCAAGTCACACTAAGAGAAGCTGGTTAATATTGTCTGCATTACATGTAGACTTATCTTATTCTAACCCCAAGGCATTGCCCGTGAAATTATACTTTTCTCCGATTCCAAATATGCCTTAAATGCAATATTATTTCGGCCTGCACATTTTTGCACTGATTGTACAAGTTATTATACAAGAGAACCACATTAGCAGTCCATACAATAAGCAAACAGCCTCTACGCCATGTTCCAATTACAAACTGTTTTGCTCCGAGTATTTTCTTTCTTTTTAGCGCATTATCGAGGCCCTTAAAACTAGTTATTGTTGTAAGATGTATTGCTGTTTCAAACACAAGTAATATGAATCTAATGACCACTAATGAGAGACTGGTTTGCTATTCGAAAGAGGCCAGAGATTTGCTAATAAAGCATGGCGACTGCTGCAGGGAACGTCCACTGACCAAGATGTACATTAGGGTCTTAATGTCTCTAAGGCCTGGAGCTAAATTGAAATGTAAAACCCCAAACCAAACATCATTTAGGGCTGTATATCCCTCATGATGTGCTGCTATTTGTGCCGATTGGTGGTGGTTATGATTTGTTTTTTCTCTGTTAGAGTCTTGCATTCTGCAGTGGTGTACATTTTGTTCTCAGTCTAGATAGACAAATAATAAAAAAGAATCAAGGCAAAACTTTTAGATTGTTGTATAGCAATAATATAGCGAAAGCCCATCATATTGAAAGCAACTGATAGAGCAAGACCTATGTGGAGTGCTTGCAGTGTCAACTGCATAAAGAATGGCATCTTTATTTTAATGTGCTTATATTCTCATTTCCTGAAGACTTTTTTTAGACTGCCTTCATCTGTTTAGTTTTTCATCAGTGTCCAGAAAGTAGCCCTTCAGACAAATAGCAAATTAAACCAGAATTCAGAATAATGACCTGCCTTCAGGAAGATTTAAATAGGGTAGATTTGCTAATTTTGTATGAGAATACCAACCGTTCTATCTTTAAACAATGAGGTTTGAAAGACTGGGTTGTATTGTAGGACCATAACAACCACAGATGTTGTGCCGTATGAGTTTTCCTCACTGCAGAGCACACATAGTAAGGCATGGCTGTAACCTGTAGCTCCTGTATCCCAGGGTTAATTAAGCTGTCTGGTGCTCTGCGTCTGTGTATGTGTGGTGAGAAGGCAAGTAGCCCTTTTAGCTTTGTGTCAACCCTGCTGTCCCCCTGCCTCCACGATACTCATCGATCTCGGGTCAGACAGACAGGCAGAGAGAGCAAGAGAGAAAAAGAAAGAAAGATGAGGACAGAGTCAGACACAAGGGAGTTCTGTTTGAAACTGTGTGTGTGTGTGTGTGTGTGTGTGTTTTGCTTTGACATGGTCTCCCCAGACATGTGCAACCTTTCTTGCCCTGCAGGACAACCAATTAGAAGCACACACTGCTGGATGTGAAGAACACCAGCACCTATGCCATCCCTGCTTTTCTGACACCTTTCATCGTTGTTGGTCTGCATGATTTGTGTGTTTGTGTGCCAGCATGATTTATAAAAGCTGTCTTGGGTTATCCTTAGTCTCTAAACTGTAGCTGAAAAAGACAGACAGTCTGATCAGTTGTGATTCAAATGTTTTCTTTATGTATTGAATATGGAAATCTGTCATACAACACTGAGACAAAGTTACTGTGTGACAACTAGCTTCAGTCTTCAGTAAGTTTACCTTTACGTTTTACATGTATACATTTGGTAGACGCTTTTATAGAAAATAACTTGCATTCAGCATACACTTTTTTTGTATTAGTATGTGTGTTGCCTGGGTCTCGAACCCGCAACCTTTGCTCTGCTAACACAATGCTTTGCCAGTTACACTAACTACAGGAACACCAACTGAGCTACAGAAACACAGAACACAGTTATAAGCACTAGTTTATAATAAAGCAACCTGAAAATGTGAACAGATTCCCCAAGAATGTGGTCAGTAGGCAGAAAGCAAATGAAATGACAACATAAAACCCTGTGTAATGAAAGACAGAGCACCATGCTTGTTTGATGGTATAAGCAGCATTGCTACTTGGAGAACAATGTCAGCACCGAGGTTGGTTCAGTGTAGTTTACTGCTTAGACCTCTCCGACCCCTTTCAGTTCGCTCACTTTCCTCACCACCGTCTCTCTGTCTCTAGCTCTCTCAGCCTGACCACAAGTGTCTCCTCTCATACCACTTACACTTAACATCTCACAATTAAGCCATATCAACAACGTGTATCTTGCAAATCGGTGACCTATTGTGTCTATATCTGGTCTTCTATACAGAAGCTAAAGGAAATAAAATTGCATTTGTTAATAATGACCTGCCTCTGCTTCTAAGACCAGCAACTTTAATAATGTTTTGGGGTTAGAGTATAATTATGCATAATTTACTATTATTTTATAGTATGTAACATGTATAACAAATTGTTACCATGTTTATTAGTATTTTGAATTTATTACATTTATTTATTTGGCAGACGCCAAATATTTATCCAAAGCGACTTACAGTGAATTCAAGGTATACATTTTTTTTATCATCAGTACTTGTGTTTCCTGGGATCGAACCCACAACCTTTACGCTGCTAACACAATGCTCTACCAGTTGAGCTACAAGAACACTTTATTAAAAAGTGTTACCAAAAGTTGTATAGAAATGATCTACATTGTTTACATCATAGTTATTGATGTTGTTGTTATTGTATTCTTATGTTGTTTACATTATTGTTATTGACATGTTTACTAAAATCAGCAGTGCAACATTCTTATATTGTGGCAGTAAAAGACTAAAGAACTGGAATAAACACGAACTCTAAACAGAGACGCGGTCCAATCGTCAATTCTAAAGCAAGAGCTAAATCTGTTTGTTTATCTGATCTGTATTTATAGTAGCAGAAAACTGTTGAATGACAGCAGAAAGGCGCTCGGTCTCTCTCTGCCGCACGCAGGGAACCTTAACAAGCTATGAGAATTACTCTAAACATTCACCTGTGTGCCAGTTACAATAATATGATTTACTCAGCAATCCCTTTTGCTTTTATATTCTGCCTTAACAACAATGAATATCGAATTCATTGTGCTTGCTCAGGTTTGTTTAATTATGATGATTATTATCATCCGTGTATCCTCCCTCAGCTTATCTGGAGGCTGCAGTTGTAGGATAAACAAACAGGAAGTTACACATAAGCGATTGATTGACTATTTACTTGATCTGTTTTAATTGGAGTACAGAAGATGGGCGATTGACAAAGATGATCAGTTACACAGTAACTCGTATACTGTTTTGAGGACTTGTATATAAATGACAGGCGTGGAAAGGAAAAATATTCATTTGGGAAGAAAAGGAAAATTTCAGAACAAGTGTTGTAGGATTTCTTGTCTTTTAAGATAAGTTTAAAAAGTCCATCAGCAGAGAAGCCGTCTGACTCCGACCTCCTGCACATTAATTTTGCTATTTTAACTGCCTCTCCGTACCATCAGATACAAAAGGCATTAGCAAGTATTAGACAGCGTGTGGTTCAGTTGTGAACCTCATAAGTTAACAGTCCTTTTTAATTTGGTCTCCAGTGGGTTGTTAAGAGCAGAGAATGACTATGAGAAACATAAACCTATGAGCTCTTTTTCTGTTTCTCTCTTTTTATCTGTCTCTCACACATTCTCACTCATACTTTACTTCTTGTTTAAGCTCTTGTTCAATCATGCATCAAATGTAGAATCTGTCTGTGTGAAGAACTCAAGTTATTATCTTGTTTTCTTTATTCTTTTTTAATTGAAGGACATTTATAGTATTTAAGGCCATGGTTACAGAAACATGTTGTAAAGATAAAAATTGTACATT
>JAZGTK010009296.1:0-17396 GCA_036877625.1 Ambastaia sidthimunki | reverse complement strand
ACACTTTCCAGACAGCAGGTCTGTGTATTTTTTTGGCCTTTATTCTGTGGAGTCATTTACCTGCTCCGGCCTGGACGCAGCCTCTGTGCAGCTCAATGACAGTTTCAGTAGGAGAGCGTCCTTCAGTGCCTGTCCCCTCCACACCGGCCCTGTTTCCCCCGCTGCTGTAATTACCCCACCACCATCTCATTAGCTTTAATGCAGCTGTGCGGCCAAATGGAAGGTCACCCAGAGAGAAATGACAGAGAACAGAGAGTCACAGACATCAGAGACAGACATCAGAGATGAGACAGTGTGTGAGGTAAGAGGTAAGAAACCAGGAGTTTGAAGAAGAATAAGATCCCCAACAAAATGTTTTTGTTTACACTTCCTGTTGTTATTCCATGGAAAACAAAAGTAGAATTTTTTTGAAGGACCTTTATAATCTTAATAATGTCTGGATGTCTTTTTTTTCCAGTGCAAATCTCCTCTCTAATGCCAGCTGCTGAGAGAGAGAGAGAGAGAGAGAGAGAGAGAGACGGAGGGAGAGAAAAAGAGCGAGTGGAAGGGAGAGAGAGAGAGAGAGAGAGAGAGAGAGGGAGGGAGGGTCATATTTTTGCCGCTTTGTCGGAATCTCGGAGTTCTCTGGAGTCATGCGGGTGTCTCTCAATCACACTGAGTCACATGCTAATGGAGTCAGAGGCCAGAACATTCAGAATAATGTGTTTTTTGTTTGCGTTTAGCTGTAAGAGGAAGATTCAGTGTATTCTCTCAGTTATCGTGATGACATTAGTGTTTACAACACACTAGGACAGCGAGTCCTGTCTGTGTGTGACACAGAGGAGCATACGAGGGGTCAAAAGGTCAGGAAGAATACAGGCATATGAAGTTGAGTTGAGTTTGGTGTAAGGTCATTGGTCATTACTGGCTGTATGTTTGTACAGACTTTTAACCCCAAGTACAGTATTATACATACATACACATACATGAAAGCTCAGATTGTAGAGTTTGATACACAGAGGTGAGCTTTTACTGTCCAAGCCATCAGACAGGATCAACACGTTCAAACAGATACAGGTCATGTCTAGGGATCAGAATATCCTGGAGACTCAAGAATGAGCTTGTTACCACATAGCAATGCATCAAAAACATCCAAAAAACCATAGCAACCGTCCAGAACACCATAGCAACCACCTTGCAAAGTCCTGAACCAATCACAGGACTCCAGCGTCATCTAATGCTGCATGTTACTTTCTGAAAAATGAAAGAAAATAGCTCATCAAATTTATTAACAGATGTGAGCAAACTATTTTTAGTTAAAATACTGCACAAAAATATAATTTTTAATGAGTTTCTTCATCATTTTTTTAATTAAGATTTCTAAGCATCCTTCCAACAGAAGCAGAAAAGTTCAAGATATTAATAGTTGTTTTTAATGTGCCTTAAATGTGTATTTTGTTCTATCAAAACAACTGATGAAAACGGCTACTGCCACCAAACACTTACATGCAAAATACATTGTGAGAAATAGAAATGGAAAAATGTGTCTTGTTTTAAAGGTTTTTTACAGGATGAAGCTGTAATTAGCTGTAATTCAGCTAGGCTAGTGTAGCATACTGTACATAAAGAGCACATGCTGTAATGTTGCATATATGAAGTGTTTAGGTTTGCGTTGGCATGCAGGCATTACAGCGGTCAGACTGTGAGCGTATAATAATTAGGAAGTGATTATCAGATATAGTTCACCTTTACCAGTGTGAGCACATTAACTCACCCACCACGGTTAACAGCATGCAACACAAATGCTAGACACAGAGACCTGCACACAGACAACCGAGCAAACTGTCTCTCTGTCTGGCACACAATTAACATTCTGTCCGTACACACACGCAGACACAGATGTTGAGCTCGCTGTACAGTTACGTCTGGAATTACAGGCCACAGCTGTTTGGATTTGGATCATGAAAATCTGAAATGTAGTTCTGGCCAGAAGCTTTTATTCCCATGGTGTCAGAATGCATCATGCGGGAAATGTGATGCTGTTCCCGTTTTATCTGTTTGATTTGTTTTTATGTTCTCTGACAGAGGCAAGATCCCGTGGCGTGGGGAGAGACATTTGCTGGTATCTCTCGTGATGTATTGAATATTCGATACACCCTCCTACCCTATCTGTACACGCTAATGTATGAAGCCCACGTCCATGGAAATACTGTGATCCGACCCATGTTGCACGAGTGAGTGTCTGCCAAACCTGTATTCATGCTTTAAAACCTTGCTTAAAGGATTAGTTTACCAAAAAATGAAACATTGGTTTCATTTAATGACCTTTATGTCGTTCCAAACCCGTGTGACTGTCTGATTTGATGTAATTCACGTGCAACGTGTGTAAGGCACCATATTTGAGTTCCCGCAAACTGTAATGAGATTGGAGAGCCTCAGCGGAGGAAAAGATTTTCAGCAAGTGTCAAAAGAAAGTTATACAGATTTGGAAGGACATGAAGGCGGTAAATGACAGAATTTCATTTTTTGGGTTCAGCATGTGATGTTCCTCCCTTTCTCCCAAAATACCTCATCATTACAACTTTCTTCCTGTCACACTATTTTAATCCATCCTCACGTTTAATTACATCTCTCCCAGGGCATCATGGGAATGAATAATCAGAAGTTGGGCAGGATTTTCTTTCTGAATGTTGCTTTATTTCTGAATCCAGTCATGTTTTACAGTCAGTATTAATATTGTTGTTCTTCGATGGTGTTTGGATATAAAATGCAGGATTTATTTACTGTGACTGTACTGAATGTAGGACAGTATCTTGCATGTTTTTATTTTACGTTCTACATCCTCTTTCTCTGTTATTTATTATTATTTATCTCCTCTTTCAGTCTTTTTTGAAGTATGTGTTGTGTTTTGAATAGATGTTGTTCTGTGAATAACAGGTTTGTCACAGATGAGAACACATGGGGTATTGACAGACAGTTCTTGTGGGGTCCCGCCCTCCTCATCACACCTGCTCTGGACCCGGTACGCACACAAACACATCAGAGAGTTATATAAACACACCCATCAAATGTTTAGAGCCACTGACTAAAACGTTTCTCATGATCTTAAAAATCTTTTGAAATTAAATGTTTGAAATTATTTTTGTGGTCAAAAAAATAATTGTGCCACCGTATTAATTTCTGCTCTACAAACGCTGCTGTGTTTTCAGTCACGGTCCGGGTTTGTTCTGTCCACAGATTTTTGAGTGTGTCATTAGAAAATTAAAATTATATTTTGAAAAAGTTTTTGAAATAGATGATTTGGATTAAAAATGAAAAAAAAAGCACGTCCAGCTTTCACTCAGTAAAGATCAGTGTATCATCGTACAGTTGTTTGTGTTGTTGTTACTCTGACTGTTGTGTGGTTGTACAGGGTGTTACTGTGGTCAGAGGATATGTGCCAAACGCCCGCTGGTACGATTACCACACGGTGAGCATTTTAACAGCAGGCATGTAAAACCTTTATTGGCCTGCTTTTGTAAACTTTGTATTAAAAGCTGCCGTAATACAGCTGTGGCCTCCAAACGTATTTAACCTACAGCACAATGCTGATGGCGTGTTGAGGCTCTTATCTGTCTGTATGTGATTAATCGTGCAGGGTCAAGCTGTTGGGGTCCGAGGACAGTTTGTGAATATGGATGCACCATTAACAAAAATAAACGTGCATGTGAGAGGAGGACACATACTGCCCTGGCAGAAAGCAGAGAACACCACACGATACAGGTCAATCTGACACATCCTTATTCCTGCCTCACATCCAGACAGTGTGTGTGTTTACTTCAGAAGTATCAGTGGTATTAAGATTTTAAGGGAATAAATTGTCTTGATTTTAAGTCACAATTATTGATTTTTATGCTTAAAACAAGGGCAAAAGTGCCCCCAAAAGGTTAAGAAAAATAAACTAGTTTCCCTTTGAATTCTGTTTTTAAACAACAATAAAAGCATTAGAGTACAAGACTAAATCACAGTACTGCTTGATAACATGACACTGTACTGAATACTATAATACTAACATTTTGCATGTTCCAGTAGAAACCACAGTGTTGTCATGGAACCATGTCCAGAAAAGTTCTTCATATCATCATCTGTTTTCTGTCAGTGACAGCTGAGTTTATTGATTATAGCTACTTTTAAATATCTCGTGTTCTTTCCAGGCTACAAACCATGAAATGAGTGAAAGCTGCATCTCTGTTTCCACCTGCAGCTCCTCATGACATAGTGTTGACTCTGTCTGTTCTCTTGTAGTCGTCTGAACCCTCTGGGTCTTGTTGTTGCTCTCGATGATGATGGTTCAGCACAAGGATCTCTGTTCTGGGATGATGGAGAGGGAGTTGGTGAGTTGTATGTGTGGGTTTATAGATCTGTAAGGATACAGTGTAGAAGAGCAGTCATCACATTGCTTTGTTCTGATCATGGTTTTCCTCTTCTTTTGTCTTGTATTCCGCTTACAGACACAGTGAACAGAGCACAATACCTCCTGACATCTTTCTCTGCATCGAAGGTAAATCAACAGGCTTTGCAGAAAGATGAGCGTGTCCTTCTCTCAGATTTATTTGGATTGTGTTCTTGCGCTGTTGCCATTAAACCCAAATGGGAATCAGAGATTGTCCATCTCACTTGAAGCCAAACATCTGTGGCCACTCTCTGTTTATGTCAGAATCCCGGTCCAAAACTGTTTTATGCTGTAGCAGCCTGGGGCCGATTGGCCCAGGTCAGTGCTCTCTGCACCTCCTCATGGGTCTGATGTCATGTGTGGTGAGATTAATCGAGTGGTGGGGAAAACAGACCTCTGTGGGGTTTGGAGTGAGTCTGTGTAAAACAAGGTCAAATGCGGCTAGCTTAAATCGTCGCAGCACAGATGTGCCATAACTCCCAAAACAGTGAATGTTTCATAACTCCCAAAACAGTGAATGTTTCATACAAAATGTGAACGTGTTGATGTTCATTCTGTTTCAGTCACGTCTAATTGTGTAGTTGCAAGTTGAGGTCAGATTTCAGATTTTTGATTTTTTTTTCCCTGTTCAGTTTAGAAGTAAATGTGATCTAAACCTTTCTCCTTTAAATTTAGCCTAGCTACATAGGGGTCATTTGCAGATAATTAGCAGTTGTGTGCATGCTTCAACACGTTATGTCCTGGTGCTCAAGTGGGTGACATGAGTTTGAGTCAGTGAGTTTGTCATTTCCCCAACTGACGGATCAGTAAACAAGTGGCCTAACTAGAAAAACTAAAAAAGGGTATTTGCATTTAAAGTGAAGGATTGACATTAGCATTGTTTGCTTCTAAACAGACTTGTGTGTATTAAATAAATGTTCTGTTTGTTTGTGTTTAGAGCACTTTGTCCAGCATCATTCACACAGATGGTCTGGCCGTGGCAGACAGACTGACTCTGGGTGTTGTGAGGGTGTGGGGGTCAGGAGCTGTGCCCATCACTCAGGTTACCCTGATCATGGCTGGAAACCCAGATCCGGTCCCCTTGGTTTTCACACATGACCAAACAACAGAGGTGTGATATACAATATAGTGTTATGATATACAGTATAATATAAAATATACTTATGCTTTAATTTCCTGATTTTGGGATGATACGCAAACATGTTTTTATGAGATTGAGTCACTTGTTTGTGTGCTTAGATCGGATAAAGAAGGAGAAGTATGCATTCTCCTTGACTCTTTAAAACGCTGCTCTTTCAAAGCATGCCTATCGACCGTATGGTTCTAATAATAAGAATGCAGACAGGAGCTGGAGAGAGGCAGATTTATACCAGTCATGAGAAGGATGGAAGGTGGAAAATGACAAAGAAGCAGCGTGTGTGGATTTGAATAACTAGTGTTCCAGCACACACACAATCATTTATCTTTCTTAGTATTTCCCAACTGTGTAATAAGTCTGAAAGGTGAGGCAGCTCCATCTGTCTCCACACCACTGTGTCTCTCTGTAGCTGATCTCAGATCAGAGGTGCAGTTTCTCTCTAACACCTTTTTTTTCTTCATAATGTCATAATGAGTTTAAAGACAGGCCGGACTGCAGTCACACAGTTTCACCTGATTTTAAACTCTGATGTGATTTCAAACTCTGGTGCAGTCACGCCGCGTGTAAGCAAATTCTTGTTTAGATAGCCCACTTTAGACATTATGTTAACCATAAGTAACTTTGCGTTGACCTGCCAACTGTCTCTCATTAGAGTATTAGTACAACGTTAGGTTGTACTAGGTTAGGGTTAGTAGATTAAGTTGACATGTACTTGAAAAGTTATAAAACAACAAATACTATAGTTTTTTTTCATGTTGTTATTAACTTTTTTTATTTAAACCAAATAAAGATCAAACTCTTTTTTTGTATTTGTTTGTATGTATTTGTTGTTAACTGTTGTTTGATTTTTCTTTATGGACCATTAGCCGCAGAATCTTTGGTAAACAATAATGGCTGCTTTAATTTAACTGGTAACCACATGTGGGATTAGTCATCTCTTCATTTGATGGTAATTCCTTCATGCTGTTTTCCTGAATAACTCTCTCTGTTTCAGGTGTTGGAATTTGATGTGACATCACAACATCACACCATGGACAAAACTTTCAGCATCACTTGGAAGACATCATAGACCGTGTCATGTACTGAGAGGAGCTTTAGCAATGAGAAATCACATGATATTTCTTATTTATGAATCCTGAGCGTGTGTATGCTTGACTGATAATTTATTCAGCATTTACTTTCAAAGCTTTTTTTGCTATACTGTGTCTAGATCTTAAAAATAAAGTGTTTTTTAATTCTGGAAAATTCATTGCAGTAGTGTTTATTTGGCTCTTATATTGGAAGTCTACAGCATTCATTAATGGCTGTTGAAACGCGTGTATCTGAACTTGGATGGCTGAATTTCCAATGCCAGCGTTTGGGGAAGTGAGAATATAATGATAACCCCTAATTATCCACAATCACGGCTTTTAACGAGGGATCCTCTCGCGGTGGCTACCTGCCGGGCTGCTTCACGCACCACTACGTTTTGATGTAATGATACAATAATCAATTATTCATTCTACAGTAAACATAATGATATCAATTAAGTGATGGAGACTGTAAATTGATTTCTGCTCTAATTGGCAATCATGAGCTGAGAACACGGATGCCGCGGGAAACAGGTGGGCTGGGTGCTCCTTCCATATTTAGATGAAACTAAAAACAATGATAATTGAGAACTTTTGTATCCAGGAATGTAACAGGATGGAGGTGTTCCATCTGAGGCTGTAATTATTTGGGGTTTTTATTATGCGGAAGGGGTTTATCCAGAGCATGTATTTAATTAGCAAAGAACAGCGGCCCTTCTGCCCTGCGGCTAGAGTCCGACATCAAATGATGGAACGTTGCTCCAATTTTAGTCGAGAAAAAGAGGACATTTCCCTTCCTCATCAGACTCAAAGAGGAATACAATTATTTATGAAGTTTTTGCAAACTTTTTAAACTTCGCTGCTATAAAAACATCAACTCATAGCTGATTTACCAGCTGAGTGGGCTCCGTGAATTTCAGTGTAAATTCGTGACCGTCCATTAGTGACACATGAGAAGAATAATACAGTACAGATGTAAGTTAACTCTGAGAAAGATTTAAAATGGCAACAAAATGATTTTAACCTCAGGACGGCTGTGACTGATTTGACTTGCTGATTTTATGGTAATATTTGCTTTAATCTTCAGCTTGCAAACTTGCTTTCTTTGTTTCCGTGCTCGCACAAACCAGGCATCAGTCAAAACTCAGATACATTAAAACAATCAATCTGATTCGAGTTAATCAAAACAGACGTAGAATGCCACCTTGATTTAACCAGCTCTCCAAACAAAGACTGTTTGTTATTTTCAACAGAATGAGAGGAAAGTACTTGTAAAAAATAGGGGAAAACAAACAAAAAGGCAACATGAAAGAAGAAAAGCGCACTCGAGTAACTTCAAAGCTTTGACATGTGATTCTGAGTGTTTGCTGTGTCTGTGTGCTGGAATACATTACACACAACATGAATCTGGAGCAGAACAGACAAAAATACATTGAAAGACAAGACAAAACAAGCGAAACTGTTACACTCAACTTTTACAGATTTCGTCTGGTGGCCTATTTGTCCAAAGACCAGGGGGCAGTTTTCTAAAGATTTCTATGCAGGTTTTGTTTCTGATCACATCTGAGTGATGTATAACGTTTGTCTCCACACACACACACACATACACTGTCGTTCTTAAAGCAATGCTAAATTGTTGACAGGCTCAATAACAGGCCGTCTGTGCAGTTTCTCACGAGTCATTTCACCACGTGACACTCTGTGACATTGTGACGCGCCCACACAATTTTCCCTTCACTTGTACGACATCACGGATGGCCAGTGACGACAGGGGGCAGAGGGGACCATACCTAGTAATTGCACCTGCTTATGCCTGAGCTCACACACAAGGCCATGCTATGACAGGTGTGTGTGTGTGTGCGTGTGTGCGTGTGTGTGCGTGTGTGTGTGTGTGTGTGTGTGACTCTACCCTGCTCTCCTGCACCACACACACACATATTATAATCTGTAGTTTGTAATTATAAGTAGTAATTTAAAGTAACAAGCAATTTAGGCTAAATGTCTTAATCTCTTATTTTCGGCTAGTTAGAACAACTGCTGGTTTACATGGAATGTAAAGTTGGTGTATCCCTGTTGTGAATCTGGTTTGATTTTTATGCCCCAGAAGGAATGTTTGTCAGATTTTGCTAATCTCATGTGAATTTCTTCAAAACTGATTCCCCTCTAGAAACAGTAAAACAAACTCACTTGCAGACACAAACAAACATTTTTGACAACTCGGAGCTGCGCTGTTCTGTAATGATGGGCAAATTTCCTGTTTATCAGGGAGGCTTTCATCACAACAGAAAGAGGAAAATGTCTGAACTACATTCACAAAAGGTCTTAAAGTATTTTCGCGCTAGCTCAGTGTCTCTGTATGTCAGTCTCAATATGAAGCAGAAATGTTTTATTATAACAGAATCTGTGTGTGGCCCTCGATTCACTCTGTCAATTTTCTCTGGTTCAGTGTGTTGCTCGGGTGAGTGTTGGTTTGTAAAACACATCTTAGAAAGAATCATAAAGACCAATCATTGGTTTTATAGGCAAAAACTTCCAAAAACTGATTTAATTCAGCTTAAGTTTTTATCTCTTGTTTTCCTCGTAACACAGAGATCTCTGCAGTTGTTGGGGAAGCTACTGTCACACTATTGATACGTTTGCTAAAGTTAATAGCATCACTTTTAGTGTTACTCTCTAGTCTTGTACACTGGACTGTGACAAAAAATTACAAAAGGTCCAGCAGACTTACTTAGACAGCAAGCGATTTTCACAACAAAGCTAAACACACAGAATACACAATATCTAGCCACTGTTCTTAACTAAACTTCAAACTAATGAGATTGGAACACATCTAATGGAAGAGTCAGGTCAGGGAATGTCTTGACAGAAGGTGAGAGACCACATTCCCCAAAATCTGTTTAAACACCTTCCAGCAGTTTGTTGAAAGACTACAGTTCCCCTAATGTGACCGTCCATGAGCAAGCAGATCAGATATATATATATATATATATATATATGAGATATGTCGTTTAGTCTCAAATGGCTTTCGCTGTTTCCTCTCTGTGATGTTTCTGAGATTGAATGGGATTCAGTTGGCAGTTTAAATCACATGGTTTGCCAAAAGACTCATTTCATTAATAAGTGAACCATGGCAGAGACATAACAGCATTCAGAGTGTCAGTTCAGAGGTTGTGCAGAGACTCACCGAATCATGTGTGTGAACTCATATCACACACGAGGCCAATGCTAAACACTTTAATTAACACACGCATCTGCTGTCCTCGTCCTAACACGAGGTGTTCAGCAGGTGATGAAGCAATCTGTGTTATCATCATCACGACACATTTTAATCACCATAAAAATAATATACGAGCCTTTTAATGGGACAACATTCACTGAGAGAATTGTGCCCACAATCGAGGGTAATGTATCAGTGTTTTATTTGAGGAATTTTATAATGAGGTATGTAATACTTTTTATTTTATTAAAACTGTGATCCTCACTTTGTAACAGTTATTAAAGGTAGTTACATGACATTCTGATATTTTTATGTGTTTGAGTATTTGAAATGATGATTCTATGATTCATGTTGATCTAAAAATTGAACTAACATTTTAAACCTGTATGACTTTCTTCTGAGGAAAACAAAATCATATATTTTGATAAACAAACAACAGCGGCAACCGCTGACATCCATTATATGGACACAAAACTACTGAAACATTTCTCAAAATATCTTCTTTTTTGTTTCACAGACACCAAAAAAGTCATATAGGTTTGAAATGACATGAGGGTGAGTAAATGTATGCATGTACATACATATGCATATACATACTGTATATATGCCAATTAGTGGTTTGTAGTTCATTCTACATTTCTGCATTTTGCCGGTCATCAGCTTCTTCTGCGGGGAGCTAAACAGAATATTGATGTTGTTGTGGACATGCAGAACAGTGTATCGGGTTCTTAAGATGATCGTTTTATTCAGGGTAACATTTCCTTGTCTGATTGTGAAGCTGAAATGTACATTGATCCTTCAGGAAACAGGAAGGAATTGGTGCTTCAGATAAAAGGACATTTCATTTCCTCAAATTCATATTTGACGTATGTGCTTATTTACACAAACACTCTACAGCAGCTATTTTCACAGAAGAAGAGATGAATTCAGAGAATGAAAGAGAAAATAGTTCAGCACTACACATGCAAACAGTCCAATATGTTGCTTCTTTCCTAATTAGACACAGTTCTGTTTAGAAGCAGGTTTGTGGCTGTGTTTAAAAAAGCAACTATTACCATACAACACTCATTATTTCTGAAGTATACTGGTGTATACACACTGCTGTATTTGTATTGGCAGTTTCTGAAGAGTTTTACCGTTTTTGTTTTTTTGACTATGTTGTCTGTACTGCAGCATTCATGCTATTGACTATTTTCTCAGAAAAGTATCTGACTGTCTTTTACATCATTCAACCTCGTGTTTAAGTTGAGGAGTGTGATCATTTATTGTCATTTCACATTTAAAACCAGTTTTGTGTGATGAAAAAAGGTGAAAAGGTGTTAAAATTTGTGGATGTAATTTCTTCCTGTATATTCATGACATTATACATGGAAAGTAAATTCAAGCAGACTGTATTATGGGATACAGTATGTCACACAGTCTGCACACAGACAATCTCCAGCCAACAGTATCAATACAGTAAAACAGCACAAATAAAGTCTGAATATCTTTAGGAAATGACTCATTACACCAAATGCTTTTTATTTTGTACAGGATCAAAGTTTCTTTAGTAAGAAAGATCAAAGAAAACATCATGATTGTTTATTTGTTGGAAGGAAGCATCATATTGTATGATGTGTTGCTTCAGTTCTGATGTAATGGGGCATTTATGCTCGTGTAATAATTGGTTTCTTCGAGGCTGGCATTAGTATTGGGTAATGAAATTAACTATGGCTTTGATCAATATGAGTTGTTTTTGGATCGAACAAAGGGCACAAATCTCAAAAGAGTCCATTTCTGTCCAAACAAACAAGATGCCCAAGTGATTGTTAGATCTGCTCTGACACATTCATCTGTTTTATCCCAATATGTGACTGAAACCTTTCAAAACACTGCAGCAACATTTTCTTTCTTGTGAAACCTCCTGTTCTGTCTCTCTTAGCCGAACAACTTTGTTTAATGTTATACATGCATTCATTGTTTGGATACATTGTGTTTGTTTGTTTTGTCTTTCTCTATAGGGGACAGCTTTGAGACATATAGAATCAAAGGCCTTTTACAAATGTATAAAGCAAGTAAATATGTTAACATACAGTATTTGGTAACAATATGTTTTGATGTACCATCCGTTTGTATCCATGTCCATATCTGACTTTTGTTTAGTGCTTTGTCTTCAGTATGCAAATCTCTCTCTCTCTCTCTCTCTCATATACACACTCACTCTCTCATCCCTGTCTCTTTCCTCACTGCCATCCAAATATGAAAAGACAGACTACATCAGTTTGATATAAAAGTTACAGCATTATACACACAATATCCACCTTCTCCCTATAATTCGTGACACTTTTTTGGGCACTTTCCTTCTTTTGAGCCTCGACATTTCTTATCTTTGTTCTGATATGGCAGAAGCTGATAGGCTGTAGGAGACGGTGCTTCTGATTGGATAATTCCTGTGTATCAGATATGATTATGGAAAGGTGGAGGCACATTGTGAAGAATATCTTCTGTGCAGATGGAAAGTCATCTGTCACTGTTGAACAGTTTCTATTTCTTCTCTCGGTTTGGAGTTAATGTGATTGTGTTGATACTGAATACTTCCTTTTTTACATCTGAATTCTTCTAACATCCCCAAAGAATTGGTACAGTATACATCAGCAGAAACATAAAACAGGATAATTCATCTATTAAAGCTCTTTCTCCTTAAGCGTAAGCTAAGTTTAGACATGCCTTGTCTCTTTTATAGACTGTAATTTAAAACACCAACATTTGTCTTTATCAGAACAACCGACAGCAGCTGCTCACAGAGAATCACAACATTAGACAAACAGTGTCCTAACATCACGTTCTCTTCTTACTGAAAGCAAAATACTGCAAAAAATTACACTACAGCCAATCAGAACATGAGATTGATGAGGTGTCACTGTGGGCGGAGCTATCCAGTGTGGTTAAAAGGCCAAATATAAAATTACATTTACACAGTGGAGGTGAGGCTCAACATTGGGGCCTAAATGTTGGTTACATGAACGTCCACCACAGCACTGCTGTTGAGTCGTGTTTATTCACATGTACGTGTTAAACATTTAAAATGAAGAGAATGCATTATTTTTTGCCTCATTTTAAACCCTTTGTCCTGTTTGAATAACATATAACTCCTTTACATATTTTATCATGGGATGATGGTCCGCTCTCACGGCTCAGTTGAAATTCTCTCCACAGCAGATGAGGGAAATTTCATATGCATCCAGCAAATCAACATATGACTAAATCTGGGACCATATTTAATTCATCAGCAAGCAGTTAGCAAATGAAAGAAGTGACAGGAGTGAAAATGGAAGCAGTGAGAGATTGTGAGTCTTGATTTTAAGCACTGGTTGTAATGTAGTGTCCTGTGGGCCTTGTGCATTATTCAAGTGAACATCTTTTCCCTCTCAATAGAGATGACAGGGACACAGACAGGCATTTAAAATGCTCACCAGATTCATTTTGTGGGTGTGTTTGTAGTTTTGGACGCATTTGGTTCGTTGAATCTGCGTGTGCCTCGCTTTTATACCATGTTCGTTTTTTATTTACTTTCATATGTTCTAATGCAAATGTAAGTGAGGTGCGTCTGTGAGGACGTTTGAGTGTTGTGAGAGGTTTCCCGGGTGTTTCCAGGTGTTTGCTGAGGTGTTCTGACTGATTACAGGTGATCACTGGTGCCTGTGATATTTAGGATCTCTCTACATTGCATTCAGTTAAAACATGTAAGTCTGATTGGTTAGAAAAGCAGCATCACAGCTCTCCTCTATAAGCCACGCAGGTTTTGCTCAAACTCCTGCCTTTCAGCTCTGGACCTCAGAGTTACAGTAGATGTTCTTCGAGCAGAAGTTCTGTACAGGAAGACACTGTTCGTGGTGCTGAATTGCAAGTTCTGTTGTATTGTAGCACAGCTTACCTTAAAACCTGACTGACTGACTGGCAAATATCACAGCAGTGTGCTGATCTGACAGTTCAGGCTGCTGAGTGGCTAGAGTTTCTCTTTGCTTGTATTGTTGTGTAAGGAAAGATATCAGAGTGATCGAGAGATTTTCGCAATAGCCTGTTGCTGTAAAAACCCTTGTAATCTTCTTTCTTTTTTCTCTCTCCATCCGTCGGTGGTTCTGTCTCTGTTTTCATTCCTCCAGCATGTATCTCACATTAATCCTCTTTCTGACTTCATACTCTGCAGTTTGAACTTTTTGTGACTTTAGAAGGAACCTCACAGTCGCATGAGATCACGCAGCTGAAATAAAGCAGCAGAATTTGAGGAGGGAAAATAACACAAGATAAAGAGAACCGGACAAAAGAAAAGCCAAACAGACTGAGAAAGTTGGCAAGGACAGAAACAGAAAGAGATTAGATGAGTGTGTCACAGAAACATGGCCAACACACTGCAATAAAATATTTTATTCATATGTACATGTGTATGACTGACAGACAGACAGACAGATTACAGCAATTGTGGGTGAGTAGATTATCATAAAAATAATGTCACAAATAATGCAAAATCCTAAAGCTGGGCTTCTTTCTGATCAAATGTCATATTTCTGTTATTATTTTTCTGGCAGGTTTGGTGGGATTTATTCAGCAGGAGATACAGAGTGACACTTGAGGTCAGAGCAGGAGGGGTGAGTGCAAACAGCAGGTGTTGACAATAGCTGCGCTCGCAGTATTTCATGCACCAACTGCATTTAATTACAGAGTCTAATTACTGTGCTGCTTTGAAAACACTCCTGGATTCAACCAAATTACTTTTTTTGACCACCAAGCTGTATCAGCTCAGTGTGCTATTAGCCATCTACCTTTCTCCCGTGCTGACCCCCTAAACAAGGCTTGCAGATAATTAGTTAACATGGAGATCGCTTGCTCTGCGGTTTGGTTTAATTAGCTCCCCTTTCTTCATCTCTGTGTCTTGTTCGCCTTCCGCCAATCTGGCGGAGAGGAAGTTGCAGAAAAGCCTAAAAGGTCATTGTTGAATCATACCAGTTTGAAGGAGCCTGTTTTTTCTTCTGTGTGTGTGTGTGTGTGTGTTTTGGTTGTTTGTTGCTTTCAGCCAAAATTCTGTTGGCATTTGAATAGGATTCAGAGAGCTGCTTTTACTAAAGACTTCCAAAAAATATGGATTTACTTCTACAAATGTCAGCTTTTCATTTGCTGTGAAACAGATGGTAAGGCAAAACAAAAAATATTAGAAATGTAAAATTATTAATGAAAAAAGAAAAACAAGAAAATTTGAGGTTCATCACCACAATCTGCTCTTTGTCATTAGACATGTCTGCTCACATACATACACACCAACAAACAGGAGAAATATCTGAATGACATTTTACAAGCATTATGTAATTCTCTTCCTTACATTTGTGTCATTTCATAGTTTTCATGACTGCTATTATTCTCAAATGTAGAAAATAGTGAGTTTCCAGCAGAACAGCTGAATCAGGTTTGTTTGTAAGAATGTGGTGAGCTGTGATGTAAAGAGGGACTCGCAGGTCATCAGTGGGTCAAGCTGTACTTGAAGATGATTTGCAGGCATGTTCTTCAGCTGTTACCCGTCAGAATGGAAAATTATAATTCACTTTCAAAGGCCTCCGACTGTGTGCCGTAATCTTCCTCTCGGGAAAATATGGATAAAAGAAAATCACTCCAAAGGTTTTTAATGGGAAGATGAGGGCCTGATCCAATCCGACCACAACACAAGACCCGATAAAAGTCTCCTTGAATTATTCTAAATCAACCCAGGTGCCATTTGTTTTTCTACTTGCAAGCCTTCGTTAAATAAAATGAGTCTCATGTCCTTGTGTGATGGAGACAGAGCTCAGTTCAAACAGATGACCTGCTGTGTGGACCATCACTGAGTTCTGAATAATGAAGCCACTGCAAGGTTACAGCGAGTGAAAACAGCCTGTGGTACTGGATGTGGAGCCCCTGTGACATTATGAGTTCATTTTATTATGGTAAGATCTGCCAATTCCTGCTAATAATAATTCCTGCAATGGGAATAATTTTGAACAGGAAATAAAAACATGTCAACACATTCCATGGTGAGCTCGTTTAGTCACTAAGTTTTAAAACCTTTGAAAATATGTTTTCTTTGAACATTTTCTTAAATTTAAATTCACAAAACAGCACTTACCTTGTCAAATTATTTATATATATATAGACCATTATGTGTTTTTAATTACTATTCACACTATATCATTCGGGAATACTCAAGATGTTTTGTCTTTTTAGGGGATAACTCTGCTTGTCTTTTTGTCTTCTCTTATTCATAATCAAAAACGCTGCTTAGGGAAAGAAATCAGAGCTGAGTTCTGAGGATTTGGAATAAATGAGGAATTTCAGGAGCAGGGCCTGTTTTCCTGCCTCACACTCAGATGGTATTTGACAGCAGTAGTGCACATGCATTTCATTCTATTTCTCACGATGAGCTTGTTTGCACCGTAAGCAAGTTTTCGTTTTTGGTGTAAATGTAGCAGCTCGTGAGAAGTTCTCATTAATGAAGCTCCATGTGGGAGATTCAGTTACGTGACACTGCTGAGCTAGTGAGCTCATCTCTGAAAATCAAAATCCTGAACTGTCAACATCTGCTGATTTAAAAACAGTTCAGCTGCTGGAATTATAATGAGCGGCGATTAATAATGAACAAAAATGAAACTCGCAGGAATGTTGGAAGATTGGATTTTTTTAAGCAAACACATTAATTGCATAAAAAGGGCCATTTGATCGTAGCAACTTGTCTAATTAAGCAATTGAGTAATTACATGTGTTAATGTGATAGTTTAACCCACTCCACAGAAAAATCTCCACTGAATTAAACAGATGGAGAGAAGAAGCGTTCAGAAACATTCGCTCTTTAGCAGTGGGCCAGTGGGCAGCATTATTGTAGTATGGAGGGCTTACAGGCAGATACTCACAGTAATGAATGGGGTGGTCCAGGGGCAGAACGGTGCCAATAGAGCAGCTGGTAGAATGAGTTGGTGGGGAATACAACCCCCCCTTACTCGCCTACTACACACACACACACACACACCTGATTTCAACACACTGTTGGACTGGTTGTGTTAATCTATGACATCAGAGACCCGATCAATCAAACATTATGGCACTGTAATCCGTTGCACTTCCAAACACACCATAGCTGATCCGAGCTCAGTGCTGCCCCCTCTGGACTTCTGTGTCTGTGCCTGCACATGCAATGAAAGGCATTGCATTTGTTTTTATTTATTTTTAGTGTGTTTAAATTAGCAAAGCACTGACACTATTGCTCATACTTAGAATGACAGATTTGAACAAACTTCTAAGTTTAAAATTTTGGCAAGAAACTCTCCATGCAAAGTTAGCATGAATCTGACTCATCAATGTTTTTAAATTTGGACAGAATCTGTGAATACACACAGTTAACAGTACTGCAACACTTTAGAATACCTTAGCAACTGCATAGCAACATCTTGGCAACCATCTTGAACATTGTAGTTGTGTTGGCAACTGTTTCATGATCTAGAGCATGCACAAAAAAAACCTGTGTGTCCTAACATGAGACAATTGAGAACATGTATTTTTGGA
>JAZGTK010009295.1:1940-17396 GCA_036877625.1 Ambastaia sidthimunki | reverse complement strand
ATCGTGCAGTTACACTCCACAGGAAACAGCTGACAATGATACAGTAGCTCTCAAGCATTCGTGGCCTGCCCTCCCTGCTCAACCTCCTTTCCATTAAATTGTCAAACATGTCACACATCACTGCAATGAAAGACACACAGTGCTAGAATCAAAAGCAGTGACCTGTTTGTCTGGGAGGCTGTGGCAGTTGATACACACTCACACTGCAGGTCTGAGCTGATCACCTTCAAACACTCAGGTCAACGTGTCAAGACGTCTCCCTATCACCACACAAGCTGAACTGAGAATGACAGAGGAGTGTGCGTTCAAAAGTCATTTCAAGGACAAAACCAGTTAACTGCCTTGCTGAGTGGAGACAGCAGCATCAAACACAATGCATATATATATATATATATATATATATATATATATGTGTGTGTGTGTGTGTGTATATACAGTATATATAATTAATATATCTGTAATGAATCGAGAAACAGCTGCTCCTGATTGTTTACATGTTTACAAACCGTTCACACTGTCACTTCAAAGATTCACAGTAAATAAGAAACACTTCATCAACGAGACACACAATCTATCCAATCAGGACCATTCAACAGAATCCAGAGCAATGAGCACACGCTCTGTTTAACAGAACACTCAAGGCAACAGACGAGTTTTAAAAGCAGGACATTCTGATGAACCCGGGCAGGGAAACGCACATGGTCAAGCACAAGGAGAGACACCTTTTCTGGGGTAATGGATTTCCCAATGCTAGCCTTACTCCACTTTTTTGGGTTACTGGGATGAGGGATTGCTTTCTGGTGGTAGAGGCTGCCAGGTGTTTCATGGCCCTGGGATAAAAGGGAGATATATGAATCAATCCCCAGCTCAAGAGAGGAGAAATGAGCCTGGAATTACACTATACAACACGAGCAGATTCAATTCACTAACCTGCAGAAGACGAAACCAGGCAAATATTCAGTGCTATTCTGGATGGAGCTGAGCAGAAATATTTGCTGAAGGCTTACACAGAAGCACTTGCACATAAATAAAATGTTTCCTTGCAGAAATAAACAGGTGTCACCGGCGGGTGGTCTGGATGCTTTTGGAACACTGTAGCTGGTTTGTTGCTTCAACCACTTGAACTAGTTAACAACCAGATTGGACAACTGGAAAAAAAAAATGTCAGCATGACAAACTTAACTAGATTTACACACACAGACACAGACACACACACACACAGAAGCACTTGCACATAAATAAAATGTTTCCTTGCAGAAATAAACAGGTGTCACCGGCGGGTGGTCTGGATACTGTATTCAAATCAATATTTCATCTTCTCATTTATTTATCAAGCGTACATTCAGCTGGTCATTATCTCAAAATAAATCTGTTTAAAGTGATACACATCCTGATGAGCCTGTTGGGGTTTACTTTGAGATAATAACTTTGAGATAATGACCGGCTGACTGAACATTATCCCTTACATAACTCGCTGCATAATTACACACAAGGACTTTAAAGAAGAATTACAGCGTACACTTTGAATTATTAATGTTAAGGTGTGTGAGTCACTACACATCTCATCTCTCATGCCTTTAACTAACTCATTTTAGCATGTTTAACACTGAGGCCTCGAAAAGAAATAAAGAGAGAGACAGATAGAGGGAAAGACAGTTCTGCCTGTATCAGGAGACATCCCTGATGTCTCTGAGTTCTCCTGATTCAGCCTTTGACTCTAAGAGAGAATTCACAGAGTTTTTAGACAGGCATGATGCAGGTCTACCTAATAGCGATACGCATCGGTTCTGTAAGGTCCAGCAGGCCCTGCTCAGGTGAGAGACAGACACAGGCTGCATATAATCCAATGTTCTCGCTGTGATTGATTTCAACCCGAATGCAGAGACAGAAAAAGAACGACACGTTTGCCCACCGTCTGCACCAGAAATGAAATAAATAACAGAGAGAAGTGAGGACAGTGTACCTGTTATTACTGCTGTTACCTCTGTCACTTAAACCTGCTTAAAATCTCTGGTATCACACACAACCTGCTCTGCTTTGTGTTTTAAAATATGCTGAAGGACAGACTGCACACGACTGCATGCGGCTGCACACGACTGCATGCGGCTGCACACGACTGCATGCGGCTGCACACGTCTGCACTGCTGAATCAGTCTTTCAGCCGAGCAGAGGAGTGCTGAGTTTATTCTCTATGCAGCTCTCCTCCTTTTATTCTCTCCTCCTCTCTGTCTGATCTTTCTGCTGCTCTGTCTTCTCTTTTATATCGCTCTTTTCATTTCTTTCTTTTGCTCTGTTCTCTCAGTATTAATCAAAGGCCAGCAGAACGCTCACTCCGGCCATTTCATTATTCATGGTAATGCTGTAAAATCTGAAATGCTCTCACACACTCATCTAAATGAGGACACACTGCAGGATTCTGTTGTTTTTATATTTTCCATCCAGCCATCGAAAAACTGCATGAATAATGTAATGAGAGCATCACTGGATGTTTTGATGTTGTCAGATTTTGCATTAGATGGCAGATAAATCAGTATGTATTGTTCTGAATTTACCAGATTTTCTCTATATATTTGTCAATCCTAACTACAGTAGAATAATTATGGTTAGCTGTACTTGCATTTAGAACCAATGTCAGGTCACGGCCCACCAGTTCTTCCTGCTGTTTTTTGTTTATACCCCATTATAACTGACAAACACTAAACCAGCCTGACTCCACACCTACCAGATAAATAATTAATGTATGTATAATGTTTAGCTGCAAGGACATCCTCAAAGGACAGATTTAGCTTAATTTATACATAAATACATTCACTTACACAGATTACTGCTTTTATATCACAAGACACCTCATGTTTCTTGCACACAAAGATAAATGTGTTTACATGATAGATGCTGTTAAAACTAACGAGATTTTCATCTTTTTTTTTTCACAGTTACCTTGTGCTTCTTTCATGCGCTTGAAAGCAGCACCAATAATTCCACCTTAAACTAAATAAAAACTGCATTTCTCCCCACAGAGTCTCTGTCCTTTCACAATATTGCTCTGCTTTCATCTCTCCTCTGATTACTGCAGTGCACAAGTGCTTTCAGACACAGATAACAGGACTGTCTATTGTAACGGGTTTGAAGGCTGTGGATGCCCTCCGTTTACTGCCACTGTAGTAAAGGGAAAGGTGGGCTCTCTTGATAAGGCCCCAGCCGAAATCAACCGACACTTCCTCCATAACAGCTAATTAGCCAGCGATGAGCGGCCGGGCGAACATTCGGACCGCGTTGTCCGTCAAACTCCCAGCAGCCACTGACATCCAACAGCAAATGTCAAGTCCACCTTTGTGATGGAGACAAGCCTATTACAGAGAAGCAAGCTGATGGCTGGGGTGAGAGAGAGAGAGAGAGAGACCCAGACATGTAGCAATTGCAGTATTTCTAACTGACCAGCTGTCAGAGACAAATGGCTGTTAAACGCTGGACAGAAACATGAAGGAGGAAATAAATGTGCTCAGGAAAGTTGGAGAGAGAGAGAGAGAGAGAGAGAGAGAGAAAAAGATTGTAGGCTGATATTTGTAGATGGAGAAAGTCCTGTAAAAATACTAGCTTTTATGTCATCATCTGACAAACAAATAATTCTTAATAAGAGAAAAATAACCCAAAATCTTCAGTAAAAACAGCACAGAGGCAGTTCAGTGATGAAATCAGATGCAATAGCAGATTTATATAAAATGATACTATAGGCTGAACATGTTCTTTAACTATTGACATGTGGAATCATTAATGACACATTATCATTGTGACCAGAGGATTAATAAACACTGAACTATTAGTACAGTAATACAGAGTCTCTACTACCATCACTAATAACCAGTGGTAAAGGTGAACTGGGTAATGTTTAATGATTAAACAGTCACCGTGCACCTAAACCTTTGAATTGAACTGCAAAGATGGTAATTAACATAATAGATGTAATATTTTTTTGTTTTTATATTTTTAATATAAAAAGTCTGGGTTTGAGACAAAAGTTTAACATAAAATAAATAACAAAAAATATAAAATAATTAGAAAGGTATAAAGATTTCAAGGTAATTATAAAGTATCCTTTATATATAAAAGGGGGAAAAAGGTTGAAATCTGTTAATTACAATAAAAATAAACTCCTGGGACATAAAAGTGCTTTTTGAAAATTGTAGTTATTGTAGTGCACCACAAAACATAATCAAGACTTTGAGAAGAGGCATATTAGGACCCTTTACCATATATTACATAACATATAATGATTATTTCCAGAATAAAATTGTGAGGGGAGCATCTTAACAATTCCTAAAGCTGTTAAAATGGTCACCATATAGCTGATAATTCATATGACATTGTCATTTATGTGAAATCTGGTTTATTGATGACTAAAAAAATCTGTCAGAGAGACGAGGAGAGAGATTTTCTTTTCAAATTTTTCGGAAGAAATTCTTTACGCGCCTCGTCACTGAAACCAGAAGCGTTGCCGTGTTTTTGTTTAAGACTGACGAAAGTTTGGGAGGAAAAGTGACAGTGAGGGAAACTCCACCAGAGTGACACTCTAAAGAACAGACGGAGGTTTGACACCAGTGCTGTGTGCTAGTGACAGAAGAGCTTTTAGAAGCAGACAGTCATCCACGTTTACTCTCGAGTTAAAACATAATGTCATGTTATATAGCCTGACACATTGTTTTGCTCACTGAGTCTCAGTATGTAGTAAAACTACAGCCGCTATGATAACAATCACAACAATGTCATATTCTACACTGAAATTCACTTGACACAATGTTTGACCATTAAAATGTATCTATTCACATGGAACAAACACACAAGAATAACATCCCTGAAATAAGCAAATAAAAAAGTGAACGGTCAAAAAAACCCAACAAGATCTGCAACGGCCGTGAGAAAGTAATACACTTTTTGAGGGGCTACTGTTTGCCCATCTGTGAGCCCATCTGTGAGCCATAAACGCTGGGGAAACGGCAGCCTTTGGGATATCAGAATGGATAATGGTGTTTTCTCAGGCCACTGCTGTAGAGCGTCTCGCATTCAATTACAGTCTGCCCCTCTATCTTCATGCCCCCCTCCACAGATGTTTCACATCATCACCTGCGAGGAAGAAACTGAGTGTGGGCTGCCATCTTTACTGCCTCAGAGCTCCACCRAACCCTCATATACACACATGCACACAGACACATCAACACACAGATGGACTGCTCAGCTAGCTGCCTACCAGCTAGTCTGAACAACCACAGACCGCACACGCCGGTGGCTGTATCAACAGTTGATGATTGTTTGTATATATTTGTCCTTGTAGTCCGTCTGTCAGCAGAAAATGAGACCTCCGCTACAGCTAAGCCAAACCAATGAGGCGCTAACAAGCACATTATCACTATCTGTGGCCAGAGAAGATTATCACGCTGGAAACGCATCAGAAAGTTAGTAAATAATGAATTATTTACTCAAAACCATCAGTCACGCGAATCAACGTTAGCACTCAGGGCTAATGAGCTAGCATCTGAAGCTGAAGATGTCCAACAGCACATGAAGTGAGGAAACATGTTTACATCTGAGCTCATTCTCACGGTACATCGCTAAAATGCTAGCAACACAGCTGCTAATAAGAATGGAAAAGCTGTTATGCTAGCAACCAACAGCGATGTAATAAATGACAGAAAACATTTAGTGCACTTGCGATTTCATCTGCTATTAAAATGTTTATCTTATTTGCATATAAATAAAATCATTAAAGTTGACAAGATGTTGCTAAATTGTTTTCTGTCTAAATTGTTTTCTGTCTGTAACCAAAAGAAAAATCTTCATTCAAGCTAATCAACATTGATGCCCAAAGGACAGTGACTTCAGCATCTTAAGGTTCAACCCGACTCACGAGATATGAAAATATAACCAAACCCCACAGTCCACTTCCCCCAGCTGCTCGCTCCTACCACAGCCTGAGACTCAGAGGCATCCATCACAGGCGGATGAATTATGAGTGTGTCTGAAGAAGCTGGAGGCTGCCGCTGGTGAGGGGCAACCTGCAGAAGAATGCCCCCGCTCAAAGGCACCTGCAGGTGGGGAGAAGGTGATGGATTGGGGGTCCGGGAGAGAGATGGTGAAAATCTCATCCATAGAGAAGCAGTGTTCAGCATTAAGCCATCCTCATTTGTGAGAAAGAGACAGAATGAGAGAAAGACTTCAGTTTCAACCCTGTCAAACTGTGTAACTGGTCTCAGACCTGACCAAGGTGGTCTTTCCTGGTTTAAGATAGTTTAGCATAACACAGCATAACTAACATTAGCATAACTAACTAAATAATGCCAAAATGCCAAAAATGTTTGTCAAATCATGTTAAACATTGTTAAATCTGTAAGTTAACAGCTAAATCTGTTTAAAGAACTTTATTCCATTTTTTCAGAATGGTCTAATTAATGCAGATGTAATAAATTAATCTCCCATTGATAGATGTACATGTGGCTCATCACTTTCATTTACACTGTCTCTGGTAATCCTCAAATAATTACAGAAATACATCGCAAGCACAAATACAGAGAGAGAGAGATAATGAACAAACAGCCACAAAGAAACATTTGTCACAGCATTACAGAATAAAGAGTAAATCTATAGTTAATGATTGCTGTGGGTAGAGCAGTAAAGTGATGATATTCTGAGAAGCAGAAGTGACACAAGCAGACAGACACTGTGGGGAAGAACCAAACTCACACTGGGTCTTAATGGAGGTCAGAAGACCCTCAGAAGACCCCAGTCAACGACAGAACCGGAGACACACAGACACAGATCAGCTCATTAGCAGAAGCTTACCATCACCCAGCCTCTGATCACCCCATGATGTGTGTTTAATGGTGAAGACAGTCACCTGTGTGGTGTTAGACGTGAGCACCTGTAAAGCTGCAGTCATTAAAACCAGCAGCTGGAATGTTCCTCAGATCTCATCACGTCTTCTGCTCCATCCTGAACAGCTGCCTGAACTTATCAAATAAAACATATGCTGTAAAACTACACTTTACAGTACAGTACACAGTACAGTGTGCACGTGCATCATTACAGTACAGTGTGCATGTATATTACAGTACAGTGTGCACGTGCATCATTACAGTACAGTGTGCATGTATATTACAGTACAGTGTGCACGTGCATCATTACAGTACAGTGTGCATGATTACAGTACAGTGTGCACGTATATTACAGTACAGTGTGCACGTGCATCATTACAGTACAGTGTGCATGTATATTACAGTACAGTGTGCACGTGCATTACAGTACAGTGTGCACGTGCATCATTACAGTACAGTGTGCGTGTATATTACAGTACAGTGTGCGCGTGCATCATTACAGTACAGTGTGCGTGTATATTACAGTACAGTGTGCGCGTGCATCATTACAGTACAGTGTGCGCGTGCATCATTACAGTACAGTGTGCACGTACATCATATGCTGTAAAACTATACTTTACAGTACAGTACACAGTATACAGTACAGTGTGCATGTATATCATTACAGTACAGTGTGCATGTGCAGTCGTTAGGTTTTATGTGATCTGTAGGATGTAATCTGGTTATAACAAGCCTGTTGTACTGTATTGACTGTATGAAACCGCAGATATGTTAGACAGAAGCTACTGTATTTCTGGCAGCATGTCTAATGTTTACCACACACTGTCTCTCTCTCTCTCTCTCTTGCTCATCCACACACTCACACAGAAACAACGCTGTATTCACATCAGCACTCTGCATTCCTGTCACACTTGTGCTTGTCGTTGCCTCTGTGTTGAATGGAGAGGCGGGATGCCACGCTGCATGAGGCTGGGAGCACATTGAGAATAGTAAGTTCCCTAAGCAAATTCAGTGATCTGTGTTAGCGTGACGCTAGCGTGATGTTAGCCACTGTGACCCTGTGATCGCAGTGAGGATGAGAGAGATGAAGCAGCAAGGACGCGGGGGGGCGGGCCGGCACTACATATCACTGACAGGAATGGAGGGTTCGTTTAGGTTTGTGTATTAATGTGGTCAGAAGCGGCTCTGATGAGAAAAGGGGTTTTGCCAGGAATAGAGGAGGAACTGGAGAAGAGGACATAAGAGCAGAGGAACAGAATTTCTTAACTCTGCTGTTGACCCTTTAAACACACAAAGATCATTAACACACATCATGTCTACAGAAACAGTGCATTAACACTATATCTAGTGCATTAACACTATATATAACAGCTGAAGCTGATTTATATAACTCTGCCATTAAGGGCAATATGCTGCTTGTCTTGTTGAAAGCAAATATTCAAATATCCACATTTTCATCCTGTCAGGAGTTGACTGACCTAATAAGCTGCGACCACAGCAAATAACAAGACATTTTGAGAGTTGTCTGGTTTCTATTTCTGTGTCACGCCCAGAATTTTATTGGCCCAAAATTCTGCAGCATATATCTGTACATTAAACACCATTATAATCTATAATCATATTCTAATTGGCTGTTGTGAATTCAATGTGGACAGACAAGCCACAACACCTGATATTGGGTTACATTCCAGAATGGAGTTGGGTGGTTAAAAATGTTACCAAAAAAACTGATTCACGTAGTCAAAAAAAGAAAAGCAATTTAGAGCCAGAGAAAATTACACTTTGATGAATGTTTGCAAAGACAAACAATTTCTTTAGAAACTATTTAGAAACTAAAAATCTCTAGAAAGTCAGAGACTCAACTTCCTGAGTGTTTTTCTATTGGTGCAGATTCTGTCAGAATACCAGAGAGAGAAAGAGACAGGAAAAGAAAGAGGAAACCAAGAGGAGAAGAGGAGGAGATGTAGATGAGAGGAAGAGGAGAAAGTGCTTTCATGGTTTGGTCTTGTGGAGATGTAGCTGTCAAACGTAGAAGACGGGAGGAGCTCAGCATGTACAGTTGTGTCCTTTCCTCAGATCTCTAAAAGACTGTGAGCTGCTGTCAGAACAGAACTGAGAGGAGATCTGTGAGGTTAAGCTTGCTCTGTAAGCTGTCAATCATCCAGCGAGCCGGAGATGCTCTTAGCACTTCAATCACAGAGCTTCATTTATCGTCCATGATGTTCACCTCTGAAGCTTAAAACAATTTCATCTACCGTATGTGTTGATCAGACAGAAGAAAAGTATTGTGGGAGAAAAACAGAATGTGATTTAAATTGTACCGTGAGAAACAGTGAGATCACTTTAAGATCAGAGTGTCTGATGTGTCTACAACTCATCAACATCAAACAACAACAAGCGCGGGATGAGACTCTTCTCTGATGATGTCAGGCTGATACCTTCTCTTGTCTTCCATTCTGTTAATTCATCACCCCATTTTTTTCTCTGAAACACACTTTATGTTAAACTGGCAAATTAAATGATTCCTCAGAGTACGTGTCTCCTCATTTCCTATCATTAATCTTGGTAAATTAGAAAATAGAGCACTGGAGCATTGTAATGGCTTTAAATTCAGGCTTCCCCACAGTGACGCTCACAGTCGACTACGCCATGTTTAAGTTCTCAGAGATAAAAACATGCTTCATGCTGCTTTGACTGTAATGGAAATCTAATATTTAGCGTCAACATTTCATTTATTGGAGCAATTTTATACGGTGTGGAACAGTTTTTCAGGATCTCCACCTGCAGAACTCTGACTAAAGAAAATGACATGAATGAATCCACAGAAGGTCAGAAACCCGATTCATCTGAGCTATGTGCTTTATTTTTTAAAATACTGCAAAATGACTTCAGTCTTCTGCTGTGTTTAAACTGACAGACTCAGGTCATCATGCTAACTGATGATTTTTAGTGCTGACTCAGCAGTTTTTGTTTTTCCTCAAGAGGATTTTTATACTTCCTCAGGAGAAAAGAAGATCTCAGATCTTGCGCAGTGGAAGCGATTTGCACTCTGGTGTTTATATAAGTACACGGGTACAGCTGCCACTCAGTGAGGAGGGTTTAAATGTGAAAGAGGGTTTGGCCGTCGCCCTCTTCAGGACAATGCCAGAACTAACCCATCATGCTGAGAAAAGTCCTTTCCATCCAAAATGAATCATCATTTTTTCCTGTGTCTATATGATAATTAATCACATAAACAAAGATGGCTGGATGCAGGTTGCATGTGTGCTACTGCGGCCCGTGCAGCTGGCTAGCAGCAGCCAATGAGATGAATGGTATTGTTAAAGGATAGCTCTCTCTAGGTATATTACACTTCCTTGAGTCTGTGCACCACTAATGCATTTGCAGCGCATGAAATGCAATCAGACACAGTATTCAGAGGCAATAAACTGGCAGGAAAAGGCTGCACAGAGCCCATTAGAATTGAACTCTCTGTTAATACACTTGAAGTCGACTTGCATTTACTCCAACGTTAAATTGCAAACCTGATTGTAAGGCAATCGATGTATGTGCCAGCGCAGGTGCAAAAGTGCTTTTAAACATATAACAACAGCTATTCTTTGACTGCGAGACACACAAACACACACAGTGTAAGTACATGAAACCATTCTGGGAGCAAGTAAAACATTATAATGAAAGAGCGAGAGAGGGGGGAGTTATCATCATTTGCATTGTTATATCATGTTTATTTAGAGTAATGGCTCCATTCCAGCATGGCAGGGAAACAATAATGTTTATTTTATGCTACTGAAGATAAAACTGAGCAGTCTGAGAAATGAGCCAATGGCGTATGAGTAACGAGCTTAGATACCAACACGAGTCACTCTGAATCTCATTACAGCGTCTCACTCTGCTGTCACTCAGTGCTGCACCTTCTGAACTCTGTAAATGAAAAATATAATTATACACGTGTTCTAACTTACAGAAGCATTTCTAAAAAGGAAATAACTGACTTTTATAAACACGTTCCAGTCAAGCTCAGGTGCATGATTTTAAAACCATCTTTAGAATTGTTAAAGCCGCCATATCAACTCACATATGAAAACAAATACTACCAACAAAACATCAGAGAACTCAAAAATATATATTCAGAATTAGAATATGGTGCCATATTTCCTGGTGCTTTTGTTTGTGAACTGCGTCTATATATAGAGTTCAGAAACACACTGTATGAACAGCAGACTGAGTCACACTGACACTTAAATATGAATGAATACTGTGATGCTATTCAAACTTACTGCTTGAAGTGTAAAAGAATTCCACCTAAAGTCAGACTTATCTAATCTAGACTAAACTAAGTCCAAACTAAACATTCTCTTTAATGCAAATAAAACATGAGTCAAAATTCCTACATTAATGATACTAAAACCCGTTCAGCAAACGTTTGAATGATCTGGTTGATTTCTTTCTGTATATAATTACTAGTTATTCATAAACATACATAAACTGCCGGGTAATAGAGTTGGTTTTTGCAATATTTAACACACAATCTCAGAGCAGAAGTTTCAGACTGTGGAGACAGAACTGTTCTCCAACAAAACAGAAACACAATAGTCTCCTTAGCACTTCACTTCCAGCATGGCTAGACCTGATAAAGCAAACCAAAACAAAGACTTCAGCATCCCTGAGTAATTTAACAGCCTGGAATGAGAACAGAATTTCTGCTTCTGTGAATGTACCGCTGGATAAGAGACATGAGGTGGAGTCCATGAAAACTGTCAATACAAACAGCACGAGGTAATATTGACTTGTCTCATTTATCACGGCAAAACATTCATACTGACCTTTTCATTCCGAGCTCCTTCCAAGAACATGCAGAAGAAAACACTTCTATTAACAATTAAAGATCTATTTTTAGAGGTGAGGAAAAACCACAAAGACAAACACACTGAAATAAACGACAGGAAACTAAATTCTGGTCCAAGCATGAAGCTGAAAAGCTGTGGGTGAGAGCTGGCTGGCACAAAATGCTTGTAGCTTCAATGCTTTGCCATGTAAACGGTTGCTAGTCTCTCTTTGGGAATTAGTCCTTTTTGTGCAACAGATTAAAATGCAACGAATCACACGTTTCTGCATCAGAACTTGTGCCCCATGTTAAAATGTTTTTTAAACACTGACTGCCAATCAAACAGATAGCCCCGCCCCTAACTTGCATCATTGTTTGAGACAATGTTGCAATACAAATGAACCAATAAATGACTTGCATATGGTTGTTTCTGCTTAATAGTTGCACGTCTAAGGTCGTCCACTGTACGTACTTCTAGGCCCATGTATTTATACAAAGTACAAGATTCTTAAATCTAAATGTGATTCTAAAATGTGTTGCAGTAACTGTGAGCTATTCCAGGCCAGTTCTCACTCAGATATCAAACTGCTATGTCACCAAATTTTCTTATTCAGTGGAGGCCCGAGTGTCTTAAATGCCTCAAGGAGTCACTGTGGCAACTGCTTCAGGACGATTTTGAGGTTTGAAGACAACAACGAACACAATTAAGCAAACTATTCACACAACAACCACACAACAACTGATCTGTAGCCTCATCTCTTTGTAGACTGCTGACGTTGAGGTAAATGATTGAAAAAAATGATTCTTCAATTTAGTTTACAGTGTCAGTGAAGAGGACGGATAGGAAATGACACTTAAGGCCTGTAAACAGCCTCTGTGGTCCCCATGGAACACGTCCACACAGACAGCAGCTCTCACAGACTGCAGAAACCTGCACAAATAAACTCCCTGAGGTTAAAACACATAATTCCTGAGGAAGCCAAAGATGGAGACGTGACCTTCTGACCATCATGTATTCATACACAGAGATAGCAAGAACGCTGCTCAAAACAGCAGACAGATCTGAAAAGATCTCAGAATGGCAAGTTCGCTAAACAACTGTGTCATTTCAGCTCAAAAATCTGTATCTAATTACAAAACCATCCCTCAAGTCCAACTTATCCAGGCACTCCATCACTGTATGCACAAACCTGAGTGTTTATTAGATATTCCATAATGCATTTTAGTTGTACGCACATGATGTCTAAACAGAAGTGAAAAGGGAATATTTGGACAATTTGACATTGCTCAACATGTCTCTTCTTTCTACAGATTTACTCATTTACTCATCCAGTCACTGCAGAATTATAGTTCCATACGTGTCTGTGTGTTACTGCAGCTATATATCGTCAGAATGATTTTGTGTAAACTCAAGACTTTGCTAAGCTAGTTTCTTGTTTAGCTCCACAAATATTTCTGTTTGAAGAACAAACCTGGAGTTGGGAAAAGAGCGGAATGAAGAGAGGCTAAATTTCCTTTGGGACAGAAGCTCTAATTAATTTTCAAGCTGGTTTCACAAAGTCCATTAAAAGCTTCTGTGTTTTTCCCGCACATTTGCCATCATTAACTACAATGAATCTTCATTCTCAACAATCTCACAGTCGTGTTTATGATGAAAGATGTTTTATTGAGCAGCATTCCTATGTATGTTCTTATACAACACATAACAGCATAACAAACACATTACAGCAACAGAAGTTACAGGCAATTATAAAATTAAATCACAATTGAAGAACTGAAGTCAAAAGGTTGAGATGTACTGATTTAAATACCACAATGAAGTTATTCTTTGGTGAAAACTACTGTGATTTTTGTAAAGGAATCACTGTGTATATGTTTGCCCATGTAGATATACAATATTACATTGTTGCTTTATTATCATTTCTGTTTAGCACACCCTGAGTTATTTCTTATTTGCAATTATACCAACAGCCAAATTTACCACCTTCAACCCTCAACACACTCTTCATTCAGGTCCCGTCTCATTCATTCCTGATTTCCAGCACTCCAAACATTTACATCAGGACTGAGGTATTTAATAAAACTGGTTTGAGGAGTAATTAAAGCCTCTTTTCTTCACACAAAAGGGGCTGATGAGGAAGCCCCCCCACTCAAATTTTTTGTCTGGCATGTGCTCTCTGATTTAAATCAGTACGCTCGTGTCCCCCGTCTCGCTAATCAAATGCTCAAGAGCTTCTGTTATTCCTGTAAAGACAGTGAAAAGCAGGGAGAGATTAAAAACCGAGATTGAGAATTTGTGAAGTCCAAATAAAAGATCCACAGTTCTCACTGTCATAATGTACATTTGACTTTTTGTCAAAAAAAAAAACAGTGGCAAAGGAACTATTATCATCTCCAGCCCCAAAGGGACCAGCAGAGAACCGGAGATGTCTGTCTATCTACAGGCAGAGCAGAACTTCCATCACAGCCGTACATCCGCTCAGAATGAGGCTGGTGTATGATGACAGCTCTTCTCTGCAGATGTAATACGGCTGATGCGTGTCATAAAGGGGAGGTGGGGTGTGTTTAGGGGAACAAGCGAGGCTGAAATCTGTTTCAGATGGTTTCAGAGTTGCAGGATCAAAGAATATTTCATAACTTTATACTCCAAATGAAAACATCATTAATAACTCATAGGCCTTCCATAGTCATTTACACTTTTCAGTAGAACAGGAAAAGAGATATTTTGAAGAAACTGCAGGTAGCTCTTTCTGTACAGATAAGCTGTCAAGCCTCAAATACACAAAAAAAATAATAATTCAATTACTATAAAATTACATTATGTGTGATATATTTTAAATATTCTGAAGCCAAATAAGAGATTTTTGTAGGAGAAAACATTGATTATTTGATTTTATATTGAATTTTAAGGTCTGAATCTTTTTTTAATTCCTTTGGAATGACTGAGAAACTGATCAGAGATTTGCACAACCAAACAACGATTTCTCGAAGTGCAGGAAGCTTTTGACCTGGTGTGACAGCCGTCACTGGATTGTGTGCTGAGGGCGTTAAATAATAGTAATCAAAAGCCAGCCTCCACAAAAGCACCACATCACAAAAGTGTTCGTCTTTATCACGAGACATGTTCAATAGATGTTTACATACACAAATCAAAGGCTGCGGCGACCCTGGGTTCAAGTCTTGGTCAGATTAATGCCAGCCGGGCGTCAAGTAGACAGAAGTGCCATTTGAGCGGTTTGTAAGGGAGTAACAAACAGGAACATCAATGAGTCAATGATTAGCATCTTGAAACATGTACGACAGAGAGACCCAACAGTCACTTCAAACACACAGTGTTTTGTCACAGTCTCATCAAAGAGAGTTGGGAGGAGAGCAGAGACACGAGAGGAAAAAGAAAGCTAGCGCACCCACGCTAATTCCATGTTTCAGCAGTTGTAACAATGTGGGGTAAGGCAAAATATTAATAAGCTTGTGTAATTATGTTTGATTTTGGCGACATTGCACAAAATTTGAAGGCGGTGGGTGAAGAAAAATGTGGGTCTGAGCTGATTCAATCGGCCTTATGCAAATGAACATACAATTACAGGCGGGAGGTTTGGGAGGGTGTCTGCAGCCCTCAGTGAAGGTATCGGAAAAGACTGACAGCACACACAGCGACGCATTTATCCACTCGGTTTGATCTTCAAGACTCCTGTAGATCTGATCAATACTGGCCCTGCGTGCAGCTGCGGAGAGCCAATGAGAAGCCAGAGGCTGTGAAACAAATAA
>JAZGTK010009294.1:0-17397 GCA_036877625.1 Ambastaia sidthimunki | reverse complement strand
TGTGAAGAACCCTTTAAGAACCTTTATTTAAAGAATGTGGTTTCATCTGAAGTGTTCTGAAAGTAATCTTACCTCATCATCAGTCTTGTATGTAGTGTGTATGTTTGGACACCATATGGATTTTTTACTGACTTACAAGTTACTGCTGTTATCTGCAGCACTGGGGCTGCACTCACTCATATCATCTGTTCCTCTAATATATGTACAACACACAGAGAGACCAAAGAGCGTGTCAGTATGTTGGATGCGGTTCTGAGGGCACAGCAGAGGTAAGTCTAAAAACATGCCTCTGATAACAGCATGTGGGAGTGTTCAGAAAAAACACCAAACCCAGCAGTGCTAGTGCTCTCAAATCTAACTGACTCACAGTCTAAACATTACAGTAGCTTCTCAGCATGCTGTTTTATTTCCTTACTTGTAATGAGATTCTGAAAGAATTTTGCAGGAACCATCAAAAATTCCTTTTTAGAGACTCGCATTCTTACAGCCATTTAAGGTCAGAAACTTCCTCCTTATTTGAGGGACTGTATTTTACATTCCAGATTTAAATATTTATGCTTGTGATTCGTCATAAAATAATAAAATCTTTCTGAACATTAACAATAAAAGAGTGACTGTGCTTAAACTGTACCATGATTATCAGTCACAAAAGGCAAAACTCTTATAATTTCTCATACGGTAAAAACTGATGTCTGTAAGATTTATTAAGTACAGTTGGTATATTTAATGGCATTTTTACACACCTTGACATCCCAATATTCAATGTGTTTATATAAACAGTCTCAAGGTTTGAACTTGGGCAGCTTTAGGATAGATTTGTTAATGAGATTAGTTATGTAATCCTGTCCATTTACTATATAAATGAACCATCCTTCAAACGTACAGTGACTAGGCATTATCAAAACAAGCATTTAAACTTCAGCATTTAAAATACTCTTCATCTTGTTCTGAAGACAGAATTAAAAGCCAGCAGTTATGATCTAATGAACATATGGTGTCTGGTCTTCATTATGGATCTCATACTGTGAGGCAGTTCTCTGGAATTATGGGTCACACACATAGTTATTGGCAGGAAGTCATTGCATGTATCTCTCACTGTATACACAGAGGCTGAGTGAATAGACAGGGATTTGGCCCCACACCGGCCTCCTGGGAAAAGTGTCCGAGCTCATCAGGAAAGCCATTTAAAAAAACAGTGGGCTTCCGACTAAGAGAGACGGAACAGTGGGGGCAAGAATCACACATGCTACAGTGGGGAAAATATGTGCCTGTCGATGACACACGCTGAGGCAGCCAGACAAACGAATGAGACAATAACGCTGCAGAGGTCAGAGATACAGAGCAGATAGAATAATACAAACTGGGAGGAGTTCCCTCACAGATGGAGCTCATTCCCAGAGGAACCGACATCAAATACTCCTGCAGTATGTTGGAGAAAGGAATGTATTACTCATACTTTTGTAAAACAAACTCCCACTTCCTGTGCAGGATAATGTGGGAATCATTTTCCATTCTGGCCACATTCTGATTAACCAGCTGACCATCAAAGGCCAGTGGACAGCCTGGATTTTCCAAACAAGTTTTTAGGGAAAAGTTGAAGAGACTCACAAGAGCTAAACTTAAAGCTGCAATTCGTAACTTTTTTGGTTTATCAGTTATTAGCAAATCAGTTATTGAGCAACTAGATAACAGATGTACAGTAAGCTTACGATTTATAATTTAAGCTGTTGGGTCTGATTTCTCTAAGAAAGGTCAGCTTGGCTTTATTTTTACAAAAAAAGTATGTAAAGTAACATGCAATTCAGGTTTCAAACAGAGATGGCGATAGAGTTGCAAGCATTGCGGATTGCAGCTTTAAAATCCAGTGTCCAAATTTCCATTTTAATCAGTTTATTTATTGCTCCAGTTGTTCCCATTCTTGAGTATTCCGTGGGGATTTAAAGAGCCGGTGAACAAGAACACAGCCTGATGACTGGATGTTATAATGCTGTATGACTAGAGCAGATCCAGTCACTGGAGATGATGATTAATCGTGATACGCTGTTCGTGAAAAGGATGTGGGTTTAGAAGTCATTATTTGGTCAGAGTAAATGAGATTGTAAAGTGCTGAGAGAAAAGTGATTCTAACGGCCTGATTTAAAGAAGCCAAGACTCTCTCGCTACAGGAACACCTAGCTAGAGCATTGTGTTAGCAGCGCAAAGGTTGTGGGTTCGATCCCAGGGAACACAAGTACTGATAAAAACGTATACCTTGAATTCACTGTAAGTCGCTTTGGATAAAAACGTCTAATAAATAAATATTATATAAAAGCTGTTCAGTTCACTCTTTTGGTTAAAAACTTTATTCAGTTCAGTTGTTAATAAGTCACAGTGGAAGTTGTCATTGAAAAGCAAACACTCAAAATACATTAAAAAAAAAATCTGTCTTCCTGTCTGGTTCCTCAATCAACCAGAGAACATGGAAAGATGACTTAAGCTCAAGAAACACAACAAAAAGCTTTACTGAAATCTAAAGACCACACAACTTGAATTCTAACAGAATAAAACTAACAATTCAAATAAAAACCAAACTGTTAACAGTAGCTGCCATCATATATGGCTATTATCATATTACAGAAACAACAGAAGCGTGTATTGGAGTGGAAATACTTCTGGAAGACACTGTCAAGCTTGTAACATGTTTTTGATTTGCTTGGAGGTAGTCTCATCGTTCAAATGTTTTGTTGTGTACCTGTGAGAGTCAGAGAATAACCCGTTTAATTTATTTACGAATCATCCTGAACTAGTTTTGCTGTATATTCAATATTTGTGTGCAGTCATGTGTTTGGCATAAAAGGATAAACGTAAACGTGTAAGTTTGCTGTTCACTGACCTGAGTGCATTGAGAAGACCCTCCACACTGCTGGGTGGCTGATATCGCAAAACCTTAATGCATCCTTTCATCTGTTTCATACAAAGAAAAGTGAGGTCATGTTTCTGTTTAAACACAATGTTTAATATTAAACATGTACATTAAACACAACATCACAATGCGAAACAGGGCGTACGTCGATTTTGGAAGACTTCACGAAGGCTCCAGCAGGATGGACATAGTCGTACAAGATGATCACCCCCACCATCACACGCAGACAGAATAAAACCGTGTCCTCACTAGCAAAACGGGTGCGGTACTCCCTGATCAACACACGCACACACACACACACACGCACAAGCACACGCGCGCACACACGCGCACACACACAAACGCGCACACACACACACAAACGCGCACACACACAAACACACACACACACAATTATAAAGTTACAACCTGCTACAAGAGGAAACAGAAAGACAATGATGATGTCAACTTACGGCGTCTCTAACATGACTTTACACACACACGCCATTGTACTCAGACAATCTGTTGTGTTCTCCACAGGAAGTTCTGCATGCTGATCAAAAAGAAAGCAAAATAAGTGTTGTTATGATGGTTTGAAGCGTAATCAAATTGAGATGTCTAATAAATGAAGACATAAGAGGGATATGTAGACCATTTTAAATGATGAGAAATTTCTTGTGTATCTGTGGTGCATTTTGTGCTGGCCTGGATTTTAAACCACTTACCTTAGATACAAATTTAGTCGTGGCATCGCTTAACGTTTTCAGCATGGGCGTGGCATTAGCGTAAAAGAGAGACATGCGATTGGCCAGTTCGTTGTCAACCTCGTTATGCTCCTCTGCCTGCAGGAAGTAGACGACACAGATGCTTGTTTTACTCTAAACGTGACATCTCTGTATCCTTTAGATAGATTTAAACCAAGAGGGCACTTTAGTCACTTGGCTTTTTGGAGGTTATGTACGAGCTTTTCCTTGGTCAGCTTTACTCAGGCAGTTAATCAGGAAAATGCAAGTGGAAACTGGGCATACGGAAGTGCTGAGAAAGCGTTTTTACCGTCTCGAAACGTTTCGTTCATTACAGCATGCCAAAAACCGACTATAAATCTTGCCTTAATCCAAAGACATGTCCAGAATTCCTAATACATGTTCTTCCGAAGCGGAGCACGTTTCATGAGATGAAAGGTGCCATCATAATTATTCCTCACAGAGAGTGTTTTTAATTGCCAAGGCAAGGTCAACGATTCTCTGTGTCAAGCCTTACCAAACCCCTCCCCGATGATGCAGCACTCGCTAACAAGACTGAAGTCATTAGAAGTGTGTCTGCATCAGCTAGAAGATGAAGGAATGCAAACAGACGGGAAACGTACGAAAGACGGAAAAAGTGAGAGAGGCACAGAGCGTGAGTTGAGAGCGGGATTTCACGTTTGTCTGAGTCAGGGCTTGTACTGCTGTCACAATGATCCAGACCATCAGAGAACAGAAGAGCTCTCATTAACCCATTGACACTGAAAACAAGGCATTGCTAAAACAAAACCCCTGTGATAATGAGACGGCTTTACATATAAAGCATGAAGAGAGACACTCACTGCTTGATTGTTGATGCGCATGCGGCTCAGGGTTCTTCTGTAGTAGCTGAAATCGTTTTGGATGGCCGGGTTGGTCATCTGGCAAAAGAGCAGATGAACATTTAAACACTGGCAGATGGATACTGAATTTTTGCTGAATATGGGCATTTTTTTGGAGGCGAGAGCAAGGGTAATTATGTAAACAGCGTTCATCAATATTTCATTTTTCTGTGAGTTTATGAATTCAACCAAGCAATTACAAAATCAGACATATGGACATTTTATCCACGGTTGGGTCTGGTGGCAGATCTCATTAGTAGAATGATGTGGATGTTAACGTCTATTGCACCTGGTTTGCCATTTATTTGACTAATTATTTGCAACCAGACTTTGTATTCCATTAGTTCAGCTAATTAGTTGAGCCATTTCCCTGCTAATTAAGATAACTAATGGGAAACCAAATTCAGTGGCTTACAAATAAATTTGGTCATAGATATTTTCCAAAGCAGTATCATAAAATAGATAAAATAGATGCGTATATGGAACAGATAATAATCAACAAGCATAATGGCAAAAATATTCCACGTGTCACCACATGGAGTTTTTTTTTTATGCATGATGATGGTACATTTCCCATCAAAGAAAAGTTTGAAGACATGCAACAGATGTTTTCTTCAGAATATGGTCTGATTTGAATTGGGTGTGTTGCGTGTGGTCTACATACAACAGCCATTATTATTCAAGTTTGCTGTAAACCATGTCTTTAACCTATTATTGTACAGTACCTACAACATGACTGCTCACTAATAAGCCTAATAAGTGTTCAACTTATCCACAAAGACACTTTGAAGACCTTCTTCCACACTGATTACAGTATGGCTTCTCTATATACTGCAGCTCTTTCCTCTTAACTTCTGTTTCTCTTTTTTTTGTCATCATCTCTCATATCTTCTGACATCCCGTCACACTCCACATCATCTCATTCATCTCACTGTCATGGTTCTTCTACCTCTTTTATCTACTGCTCTACTATTCACACAGACTCTCTTGTGTTCCTGCTCACTGTCTTTGCTACCTCACAATCTTCTGTCTTTTTTGATCATTCTGGATCAGAAGGCTTCACTCCAGCAGTATGGATGAAGCAGATCAGAAAGTGATCATTCCATGAAGGACTGAAAAAGGAAAAACTCTGTGGATCTCCAGGTACTTGTGCAGTGTGGATGTGGCCTGAGGTTTCTTGGTTACCTTCAGCTCATCAAAGCGCAGGGTGAAGTGCAAGATCTCAGCAAACTGCCGTGCCAGCGCTTGCTCCTGCTCCAGATGTTGAGTGGGACTGCAGCGTGAGCTGGTGAGGAACATCAGCAGACCTTGTAGAGCATCTTCTACAAGAGACAAAAGGAAGGCTGACTGACAGAACCTACTGATGTTTATGACTAAAGACAGGTATAAACAAAGCACAGAAACCATTTAGAGTGAAAGTTCTTTATCAGATGTACTGCAGCAATCTTCCCTCTGGCAGAGAAACACAGATGTGTTTGACAGAGAGATGTTAGGTCACCCTGAACCTTTGATGTTTCACCAGAGAGCCAGAGTCCTCCAGAGAACCCATCGATTGGCTGGTGTTTATGTGTGATTAAGGGCCATGTCATGTTTAATTAGACCATGACCTATTTCACAACATCCATCCCTCTATCTGAATCAATCCAACCCATCGACTTACAAAAACACACCACAGCACAACAAAAGACAACTAGTGTTAGTGAGACTAAAGAGCTATGACTAAAAGAACTAAACTAACTAAACTAGGGTTGGTATGACATTTCCTGTTGCTGCTCTATGAGTAATTCACTGGATTTCATTGGAAAACACACATCAATATTATCTTATCATACTGATGATAATTTCATCAATAAATATACAGATGAAAATGTTCAGAATAAGCATCGTGATGGCAAGTAAATTATTTTTAATAAAACATGACAAATGTGTTGAGAAAAATATAGAATATAAAATATCCACTAAACAATCCATTTACAATACACTGCTGCTCTCCAGAAACATACATTTAACCAAAGCTGAAACGCAACTTTTACAGACATTCTGAAGCGTATTAAAACCAAAACACAACCCTACTGTAACGCACAGCTCAAGTATTTCTTATGACTTATGTAACTGAGCTATAGCAAGTATTTCTATAGCAAGATAGAATTGAAAACGATTTTTAAAAAAAAAAAATGCAAATACACAAATACAAACTATGTTATAAAATAAACCAGCACACTGTAAGTAAGTAGTGTGATTTCAGTTCTCAGATTATATTTGCTGAACAGAGAGACTCCAGAGTAAGATTATATAAACTGAGTGAGTCATGTCTGAGCAAGATTATATAACCTCACTTTATTACAAGGCTCAGTGGCACAGTTGATTCTGATTGGTCACTTGCAGCATTCTGTGGTCAGATTTTTGTATAATGACTGCTGAACTGTTTATTTGACCATTGCCATGGTGACCAATTTTCCTACACAGCTTCATGTCTTTTTTATGACTCCACAGTCTCTTCTTACATAATAAATTCATTTAAAGGTGGGGCAGGTAATCTTTTCCAGCAACATTTTGTGTAATGCTGATTAAAAATCTCTTCACATCCTAAAAGCTTCCGTGGAAGGTGCAGGGCCATAAAATGTTCATCCAATCATTGCATTCAGTCCGAAGGCAATGATAGGATGTCCTACTTGCCTGTCAAACTATTCATTTGCATACCTCCTATCTGCTTTAAAAGGAGGACAGGATCTTCAAAGCTAGCTTGTTATTGCTAGCCTCTCCGAAATTGCCTACACCACCTTTAAACTGAAATCAATAGTTCATGTCCACTTATTATTGTATTTAGAAAGCAGCTATATAACAAGCCCTGAAGGATATTACAAGACTGATCACCTGTCAGGGTTTATTTTACGATAATGATGAGCTGACTTTACATTATCCCCTACACAGCCGACCGTTGACATAAACGTTACCGTAATGTGTCAAACAGAAAACTGAATTAAGCCTGTTACACAGATCAGAGTAGCTACTGATCCACACAGTAAACACTAAGTGGGTCAGTGGACCATATATCCCCATGAGGATTTATTGAAGCAGAGAGTCTTCTAAAAGATTTGCAGTTGGGGGGCAGATGTAGTTTATTAAAACAATCTCTCATTTATCACCACTGCCTCTAGGTAAAAACAGTCTGAGGTAACAATGTAAACTGTCTTCTACTGTTCATCCTCTCTCTAGCATCAGAACTTAAATGTTGCTTTGTTGCTAGACTTGTTTGTTCTTATGACAAAATGTTAAATTCTCTCTCTCTCGCATCTGCTAAATAAATACATGTTAATATTATTATTCCGTTTTGTGTGCTTTAAAGAAAAAAACATACCCAGTTTTAGTGAGAACTCATAAAACTTCTTTAGTTTGCCCACGAGTGGGACGACGGCGGTCCAGGCCTGCTCCTGTACACGCTCATCATTTGGATGCTGAATGGCCTGAGGGGACAGCATGCAGTCAGACACAGCTGAGGAAACACTTTTTCAGCAGGAACAGAAATGAAATGAATTAGGGAACTAAAGCCTGTTTCACACCGCAGACACGCTCAGCGAATGTTTGTTTGAGTGTCCACATTAACAGCTCACAGCATTCCCACTACACGCATAAGCTGTGTGTACGTTTTATTAAGGTTCTTAAATGCACATTACTGTATAAATCTGCATCTCTGTTATGTAGCAGAAATAGTATGAAAGCACAATGTTGGTCTGTCACAGTTATACATCGCTTGCGTGAAACAGGCCGGAAATGTCACAGAAAGCAACATAAGGCTGATGATGAAGATGATGAAGTGCATTATGGGTACTGAACTTGCCTGTCTGATGGCTTCACCTGCCCCACTATACGACTGCAGGTCTTGTAATATGCTCACAGACTCTTTTAGCACTTTATTGACCTCCTCCCATACTGTCCTCTCAGCTTCTGTGGGCTTGGCATCTGCAGAAGATCAGTTGAGATTTTTAGATCAGATGTTGGTAGTTATTCTAGTAACTATAAAGTCATGTAGTCTTGTTTATTCAGTTATGAGCTGTTTGGAAAGCCAGATGCTCCAGTTAGTCACACAGTGTGGCTAAACTGCACAACACACTGAACTAGTTAACTTGCGTAGTAAACTGCTAACCGTGTCATGTCAGTGATTTAGTTTGGTCAGATTTTTTTGTTGCTTTTCGATTTCAGAAAAGTGCAAAATTAAAATTACTTTAAATGAATCAATTATATTAAATATAATAATAATTAATAATATTTACATATGTATACAATTGTATTATTTTTAAGTATTAATATTCTAGTTAATATTTAAGTATTATTTTAAATATTTTAATTAATAATGGTAATACTATTAGTAATTGAGTATTAAAATTGGGATTGTTAGAGAACACAGCATTACAGAAATCACAACACTTACTTTCAAAGTCCAGGAAAAAGTTCCCTGCATTGTTCTCAATGTCCCGTGTGAGAACCTTTATCAGATTTCCCATTCCGAACTATCAGAGACCTGAAGAAGAGGATAAAAACATTATTTACATTTCAGTACATTTAAATGACTTCAGTTTTGTGTGGTTGTAGCTTCATGGTACACAGCCTTTAAATTGACTTTAAAACTCTTTATGTTGGTCTTTAATTTGCATGCATCAGGAATTAACACCTCAAACACAAGAAAAACATGCAACATGCGAGCAGTATAGAAAATGAGAAACACCCAAATGCTGCTGCATTATCGCATCATCTGCAGGTGAGGCTACATAATGCCCAGACCATCAAACACTTTGGGTGGATGCTGCAGGATCATGGCGCCCTCTAGCAGTCATCGTGTTTCTGCAGTCCACACGTGACCTTCTGTAGTAACCCCACCCTTTGGGGTCTGTGCTACAGTAAATCTGAGTGAGTAAAAATCATATGTTCCCCGAAAAAGTTCTGATTCACCCGCTCTGACAGTTCATGAGCTCAGCACACCAGTCAGAACTCCTGCCTCAAAAATGACTCATTACGTCCAGTAGATTAAATAACACTGCAGAGATTTCTAGCAATTCTGTAGCGTAAACAGTCAGTCCAACTCATTCAGAGATTAAAGACAGACTCGTGTGTTCACAGAAGAGAAGTTTCACTGCAGAGTTCTTTGAAGGACTTCTGCTGTAAATGAAGAGCGTGTAAAGTAGGTAAATGGGTCGATTCTGTATCTCACTGACCTACAGTGCATACTGCCAAATGTGTGGGGGTGTGTTTCCTTTACATCCCGGCATAACCATGTTCCCATGACATTTACAGCGACCAAAAGGGCTAAATAAGCACTGCTGTGTCTATCTTGAACCCCCTAACCCCCCTGTCAGCTTTACACCCCTCAGGTGGGGTGGGGGATGTTAACATCTAAACTGGTTTCTTATTTGACCACAACATAACAACCCTGGAATCCCATTGGCTGAGGAGGGAGACTGAGCATTCCGCTGTCTCCATGGAGACTAAAAATATTTTTCAATCCAAAATGTGCCGACAGCCAATAGGAGAGGAGCACAGCAGTGGGGGGGGGACTTAAAAGAATGTGAATAAATGAATCATGAGTGTGACGTCTGGACGAGACGTGTGATTCAAAAACAAATTTGGTAATAAAAGTGGAATAGTTCTGTCTTCCTTGAAGGTTCATGCAATACCACCTCTTTAATTCTACCTTCAAATTATACATTTGTAATTTGAAATGACTCATGGACACATTCAAATACCAGTTACAAGCGTTACTAGTACTCAAACAATTTTAAAATACAACAACGTTCAATGAATAGTTGAACAGAATACTGACATTCATTCTAAATTTAAACAAGATGATTAGCTAAACACAAGCTCAAATCCTACACACAGAATATCTTCCACTAGGTTTTATATCAGCTGTGCTTAATTTAGATTATGTTCTCATTTCTGGGTGTGGATGCAGCGACAGTTTCCTGTCTGCAGTGCTCGTGCTCCACAGTGTGACAGCATGAGCCTCCACGTGCTCTGGGCTACAACTACTATCACCCAACCAGAGAAGATACGACTTCAGCCGCTCCCCATTCACACAACGAGTCACGTGTGCAGAAGGAAAGCGAGGCTCTGCGGTCTCCGGCGGTCTGCGGTGGTGCGCAGAACACAGGCAGGGCTTCTCCTGACCCAGATTCCACCTGAGACACATCACGCCGGGTTAACATTAACCCCGGAAGGGCAGGAGACGGAAGGATAAGCTGCAGGAAGTCTCCGGGAGTCAAGGCTGATAACTACATATGCACCGTACGCACACACACACAGCTCTGTGTCGTTCATTATGACAAAATTAATTTACACTAACAGACTTCACCAACAGCCATTTACTAATAATAGACATTACCAACAAAAACTAAGAACTAAAATAGTTTAGTTGGAAACTAAACCTGAATTTGTCACCCTACGAATAACTTACTTTTTAGAAAATGACTGTGAAAACAAAATATTTTACAGAATATGGGTGATATTCCTTAAAATAAATGAGGTTACCTATAAGCCATTTGTTAAGAATTACACAGTTATGAAATACCATTCATGACCTGTTACGAATTCTCTCCTGTGATTTGTCTGTAATTACCCATAATGCTTCAGGGCAGATGATGTTATTTAGATGTACAGCTGTAGGAAATCTAAATGTCTCAGATGAACCTGTGCTGGGAGCACAGCTGAACTTTAAATGAACTTGAGTTCACATTCCCTCAGCCCTCACAAGCATCTCTGTCCCACAAGCACCACTCTGCCATTCTCCACAAACCCTGCAGGACATTCATGAAGGTGCCACTAACAGGTTCTGACAGAGAAATGTACATCAATACAGACCCATTAAGATCTTTTATAAACGTGTCCGGCACGGTGTTTAATATTGTGGCTTGTTTTGAGAATTTAGTTTAACAAAAATGTGTCCAGCTGCAGTGACCTTGAAAATAATAGGGAGGTAATGTTTCATATCTGTTTCAGGAGGGAGGTTCTAGTATGTGGGTAAGGAATTTTCTGGCTGTGGAAGGCTTATATTGCCTCCTGCTGGACATCCGATGTAATGGCAAAGAAAACTGAAGCAGTAACTTATGCCAACCTTTAAACTAATGCAACCTTATTAATGTATGTGATTTATTCATTTATGCAATATTTTGATCAAATTTAACCATAATAGTATTTATAATGTGTGTTAAACTGTAACAGCATGATTACAAAATTACTGAAATTGTCCAGACACCAGCACAAACCTTGAATTTCTTGCCATTTTAAATCAACACTATGGATAGTTTGGAAAAAACAGAAAGTTTTGTGAAATAAGATAATGTCATTTCTTACTCTGTATAGGTTTAGTGGCTGTAGAATTACAATTAACATTTCTGAAATTAGAACGTGTCAGACATTCTAAAATGTGTCAGACTTCCGGTGTCATCCGCTTCAAAATCATTATAACTGTATAAACAGCTCATTAAACCGTTTGATGTTGCAGACTGATATTTCTTTACATATTTTACATGTATTGTCATAATTATAAACATACTGTCTGTAGCACAATAAGTTTTACCATTTATTGCACTTTGTTATTCTAGTTATTTAGCTATAGCAACTAATAAGCATTTTTGCACATTCTCAGAAAATAGTTTCCACATTGCAAAATAACAGTAACGTTTGCCTCTCTATCGCCATCTCTGTCTGAAACATAAAACTGCACATTACTTCATGTACTATTCTTAACTATGTTAAAGTCAAATGAAGCCAAATTCCTGGGCATTTCCCAGGAAACCAGACCTGACAGCTCAAATTATGAATCATTATTAACGGAAATCAAGATGAGGACAGTTTTGAACACTGATTTATCATGCACTGGCTTACTGACTGTTTTTTTGTTTTTAAACCAGAAAATGTTGCAGAGTTTAGCTTCAGCTCTAATCAAACACACCTGAAGCAGCTAATCTGGATCACTTGAAGGCTACAGGCAGGCGAGTTGTATCAGAGTTAGAGTTTAACTCTGCAAACTTTTTGTGGCCCTCCAGGAACCAGGTTCCTCATCCCTGTTTTAAACATTAGTTAATTCCTTAATCGTCTCATCCGATCACAGATCTGTTCTCACAGATCTACATGACTGGTGGCTCATCCGTGGGGTGATGATATTTTTGTAATGACTCTTATTTTGCATAACGCCAGAGTCAGTCTGTGGACTAAAACAAGCATTCATCCCTGACAACAGCTTTACTGTTTGCAATGAACCTTTTATCTAGTAATAATTTCACACTGGAACTTAATTTAGTTAACTCAGCAAGGTCAAAACATGCACTCATGAGCTCGTTTCCTCTCTCCAAACACATTCTCATGCTCATTAACAACTTCTACATGCAGCGGCTACTGAAACCAGTTTGGATTCACTTCTCTATACTGTCTGAACAAACCATGCAGCATGGAAAATTGCCACAGGCCGGAAGAGGAGAAAGCTAATGCGAGGGCCTGCAGCGACATGTTTTTACCGGCATGACAGCACAGGTGTCTCTGTTCTCTCCTGCGATTTAATGCGTGTATTACTGCGAAAACATGCATGCTTCTTACTGTTTAAATGTTATTGTTATGCCTTGAACACAGAACGGTTTAAGAGAACCAATATTTAATCACTGTAATACTGTATGTTAAATAAAAATAACTGAATGATCAAATGCCTGTTTAAACTATTTAAGAGTGTTTAACCACAAAATGGTGGCGACTTTCAGTTAAAGACTGATAAAGCCTTTCCTGCCACAAGGCATAACCAGGAAGTTAAACATCTTTAAAAAATGGTGACCACCTTCTAAAGCACAATAACTCAAAACGAAAGCAAGACACAGTTTACTCATTGTTTTTAAACACTGAAAGCAACAACGTGGGAACACTAGACTGCATATATAAAAACTGATACACAAGCTAAAATGACAGACTGCCTTCATTCTTGATTCCTGCAGCTGAATCAAAGCACAATGTTAAAAACGTGCTTAACAACTCAGCTTAATGCTCGAGTTAGTCACACATGCCTTCCGGGGACGTAAAGTGCCATCAGACCTGCCTGCATGTGCAGAAATTCTCAGCTAATGTCAGAAACACAACCACAGCTTGACATCCCACAGTAAGACAGTTTCACAAAGTTACCTGCACTGAAAACAGACACTATTAGTCAACACCTTATAGTTTAAGTACATTGAAGATATGCAGATTATTGCTTTTTAGTCACTGTTGTATAAATACAGGTGATAATAACCATAACTCATTTTTAAACTCTCTCTTTCTCTTTAACATATTTAAACAATCGATCCTGCAACAACACACACTGGTTAAAGTTCACGCCATTATACCAACATTTCCACCAATCTGGTGAGCAACATGTACATCTCTACACACCTCCAGGGTCTCCAATGCTGACCACTGGTCTGGAGGTCTCATGAAAGATGCTGTGTCAGTATTTGAAGCTCATGTGCTTAATTAAACCGGTGAACTTTAACATCACAAGCTGTTCAGAGGTCAGAAGGAGTATCATGATGAAGATGCAGAAAAAACAAACAAACAAGTTTTTTGCTTACAGGAGAATAGTTGTGGGTTTTTACTCATTATAGCTTGAAAGCAACAACAGACATGGGAGCCGTTATCAAATTAACAATCTTATTAACTATTTATCAAACTAACTAACTAACATTTATCAAAATAGATGTAACTGAAGGACAAACCATTGTTGTACACAAACCATTAAAACAATTGTTGCGGGTGTACGTGGGATCTATATTGAAATGTAGCTGCGTCTGTATTACAGTGTAAATAAAGGAACTTTCTGTGCATTGAAATGCGTGTTTTGAATAAACGAAATCAGGAAGTGGCAAAAGCTATTTGAACACAGAGGAAGTCTGAGAACTTGTCGCACCGCTGCTTTTGTACATGAGAATCGTCTCCCTTTTATCATAAAATTCACATCTTGCTCTCTTAGCAGCAGACAAATACAAACATACACAAACACAATGCATACAAAAATATGTAACGCCAGAACTATACGATCTCTGTCCATTATGACCAACACAACTCGTCAAAAGTGATGAAACGCATTTGCTTTCATGCAAACGTCGTGCAAAGCGAAAGTTTGATATTGCGCGCTTAAAATAACTTACCTTAACATTTCTAGTGTTATCTGCCTTTCTAACCATTTGGTTTCACGTTTTTCTCAGTGTTTTTACCCCGAGGTCACATATTACAGACTCAACCTCACCTGTACGCGCGCCGCAAGAAACATTGTTTCGCCCCAGGTGTCGCATTGCATGCTGGAAAAGTATTGAGTGTTAATCCACGATTCTTACCGTAGTTTCCAGTAAATGCAGGATAAAGGTTATATAGGGAAACGTTGAGGAACACCTCGCTCAACGGATCATTGTGAAGATTGTGGCGTGTGTCTACATTTTCCGGATTGGCCAATCAGAGATGTTGCGTTTGCAGTCGGAAGCGCAGGTTGCGACTGCGCCTATAAAAGGAATTCATTTCGAGAGAGGAAGTCGTTTCTTTCGCTCTGTCTGTGTCGTTTTATGATCGTTTTGCTTGCACTTCTGCTGATCTGAGCTTTAATGCTTTTCATGTCTGGTCATTCTATACATGCATTGCCTAGTTTAACGTGATTTTTCAACTATGCTTTTGTAAAAGGTTTAAAATTTTATAAAGACATTTGTGCAAGTGTTAAAACTAGGCAGTGGGCAATTTTAGAGAGGCTAGCAATTGCAACCTTGAATTTAAAAGTATAAATTCAAGCCGTCTGTTTAGAGCGCTCTCCAGTGCTCCAGTAAAGGAGCTTTGTAAATGCATGGCTTGACAAGCATTTAAATCATCCTATCATTGCATTCAGACCTAATGCAGTGATTGGATGAACATTTTATGGTCTTCCAGCTTCAACAGTATATATTTATATATTTTTAGACCACTTTACCTAGTGATTTCTCAGGATAACAAAAAAATATGTCTGTAAATTATCGCCTCAGAATTACTGGATTTTTGCTGTGTGTAAATGTCTATTTTAATCACAAAGTAGTCAGCTGTGTATTGTTATATTCATTTTTTACACATCTGAATATGAAGGAACAAACATGGCACCTGTTTTGTAGAATAACCCTTATACACTGCAACTGACACACTCTGTTCATTATAATTGCAACATTTGAGCACTGAGTTGTTACCACTGCAGAGCAAGTGTTAAAACAGATGAAAGTTGGTGTTTATGCATGTTGAAGAGGTTGAAGGATAAAAACCACACAGACTATGTAGTTCAACATAAAGTCTTTACTTAAACTCGATAACCAAGTGTGGTTTCTTTTTCACGGAACCAACAGTGCAGCAAACACAGACAAAAAACTAAAAAAAAAACAATAAGAGTGGCAAAACACAACCTAAATGTAACATTAGGACTGAATCCAGTTTATTCATTTTGGCCATTAGTTGGCCATTAGACTGTTTCTTCCAGAGGGATGGCAAAACACAAACTGATATGTTACAATACCTGCAAAATAAGAATTTGGATGGAGTCGTGCTGGCTTGAACATCTGTCTGAACAGAAACACTTGGTCCAACAATAAATTCAAAGGTGTCTAAATAAAAAGTCCAGGAATAATGCATCTGTAACTCTAATCCTGAAGCGGTTGTTGTCATGTTTACAAAGTTCCTTGTGCTAAAAACCTGTAATTTGTCCCTTAGTTGTTGTTATTAATTATTGTAAAATCACCTTAAATAAAAAGACAGACTTGGGAAATGGTACATCCCTCTCCATGCTAAAACACTTCAGCCATATAAATGTCAAATACCATCATCATCATCAAATACAGTACAGGTGGCATTCATTAATACATCATCTTCTGTTAATACAATAATAGTTACAAGTGAACGCTGGTCTGATAGGGTAAAGAGAAAAGCATAAGTTCATTCTGAGTCATACCGAGTCAGTCACTTACTGCTGTGTTTCCCTCAGAGTTTAATTCAAACAGAAATGACAAAACAAAAACCACAAGAAATCACATTCCACAGTCACTGTAAACAGTCTTAAACAGATTGTGTACAAATCTAAAAACTTTCAACCAATCAGATCCATCTATGATTGAAGGGTCAGAACATGTGAGTTTAATTTATGCATGACCTCCTGTATAATATCTGGAGACCACGTGAAGGTTTGTTATTGTGTAATATAATAAAACAAGATCGACAAGGACACTTTCCCAGAGCTGAGGCATCAGTTTCATCAGATTTGGCATTAATCAACAATGCGAGAGGAACAATCAGTCTGATGGACGCAGTCACCATGTTAGCATACCGGCATGGAGAGAATATGGGTACAAAGAGGTAACGTTTCTACAACTTTCTTAAAATACGTCTGTAACTCATTGAGGTCTTCGGAATAAAAACAATGTCTGGCTTTTTTATGTCGCACCAATAATTATAAGCAATGCAATTCTAAAGAATGCATATGTTGATGTATATGGTGTATGTATAGGAGATGAGAAGGTATATGCTGAAAACTTTTACATTGCGGCTTTGATCCCTGATCAGGAATTTAAACACCCTTTATAGTATTTAAGTAACTTGTATTCTTGCTCTTATCATTTAATTCTTCAAGAGATGATTTTTTTAAAACACTAAAATGTCTGGAGTCACTCTGGCTCCATAAGCAAGCAGGGTTAACATACATTTGCACACTTGTACATTATACATACGTACATAAATATACACTTAACGTCTGTGCATACGTATGTACAAAGACACACTTAAAATGGACATACATATTCTATATGTGTACACATACACAAAGTTACAGCATACAAGTTAAGTGCTAGATTCCAAGTATAGCTACTGCAAACCCAGTTTGGCATGC
>JAZGTK010009293.1:0-17397 GCA_036877625.1 Ambastaia sidthimunki | reverse complement strand
ATGTGTGTAATAACTTTCATTTTAAGTTCAGTTGGAGACAGAAGGCAAAGGGAAGATGAAGAGCTCAGGAAATGACCCGGATCTGAACCTGGGTCTTTTGCACATAACCACTATCAATATGTCAGACCAGGCATATGACATGAAATACACTGTGACTCTGTTGTGACATGCTATACTTCCTCTAAAACTATTCTGAATAGTTTTTTGGCCAAATATGTTTACAAAAATAATCTGTCACACTGCAGGTCTATTTCAAATGAAATATTAAAGATAAGAAAGTCATTAAAAGTGGAAAAAAGAGATGGGCGACCAAGCACAGCAGCTATGCTTTTCATTATACAAGCATATATGTGAATATTAACTAAAAAAAGGGCCACTATGCATCAATTAACCACTACACACCTGGTCATTATCTAAATGCATAAATATTGTTTATATAATAAATATAAATGTAATCAGCCAATCAGCTGGCTTCAGTTAATGTATTTAGACTTACAGGCATGGCTTGACCTGCTGAATTTTAAACAAAGCACCAAAAAGGAGAAGATTTAAATGAACATATGACTGCTGGGATCTGTTTATCTACTTGGACTCAGGTTTACACAGAATGGTAAAAAAAAAAAGTTGAGCGGCAGTCCTATGTTTGAAATGTCTTGTTGATGTCAGAGGAGAATGTTTAGACTGATTCAAGTTGATAGAAAGTAGATAGTAACCGCATGTTAAGAATCTATAAGTCAAACCATAAAGCAGGTGGGCTACAGCAGCACAAGACCACACCAGCTGCCACTGCTGTTAGTTAAAAACATGATAGTTAGACTACAGTTGGCATGGGCTTTTTAAAATTAGGACAGAAGACCGTAAAATGTCTGGTCTAATGAGTCCAGATTTCTGCTGCGAGATTCAGATGGTACTGTAGGATCAGAATTTGGCATAAACCACATGAACGCATGGATAAAACCTGCTTTCAATGGTACAGACTGATGGTGGTGGTGTAACAGTATGGGGCAGATTATCTTGACATACGAATGATATAGAACAACCAGTTATGGTTATATCATTTCATAAAGAACCCTTAAAATTTGTAAAACCTTTCTGTTTCACAAAAGGTTCCTTCAGTGGAAAAAAGTTTAAATGGTTCTTTTAGGAACCTTTGACTAAAAGGTTCTTTGGGCAATCAAAAATTCTTCTTTGGCATCACTATGAAGAACCTTTTAAGAACCCTTATTTTAAAAGTGTGCCATGTCAGAAAACTCTGAATATCTTGAACAATACCTCATATCAATACAGTCCAGAATCTATGAGGAATGATTTTGGCACCTTGTTAAATTTATGGGACAAAGAAATAAAGCCATTCTGAAGGAAAAATGTTGCCCAACCCAATAATATGGCCAGTGATATATATTACTGTGTTTCATCTATGCAGGTAAAGCATGTGAATGAAAGGACTGATATGTTTTTCTCCCACACAGTGATGAGAGAGACAGTAAAAATATCCCTCTCTCTTAGACACAACTACACAGGCAACGTGTTTGTGTGTACGCGTGTCTGGGCAGAGCAAGTGTGGGTGGCTGTGTGTTTGGGGAGAGTACAAAGTTGTGGGTTGTACACCCTGCGTTTCTGTCTGAAGGCCAGCGTGTAAACGTGCTGCTTTACGTGTCTGTGTACGGTGTGCGAGTATGTGAACCAACCACGCCATGCCAGCTGGCGGCAAAAGGATGCCAGTTCCTGTGTGCCCATTTGCAGATCTCCACCTGGCTTGACCCGTGATCTGTGGAACCCCTGGCACAGACACTGGTATTGATAAGGATACAGGGAGCCGAGAGGCGTGGGGATTCCCCATCAACACAGATCTCTCCTGCCCACTGCCACCCGCATACCACCCATTGCCAATTGTGTAACAACCAGCTGTCGCTGTCCTTTCCGTGACCCACATTTCTGTTGCTACCCACACACACGCTCAAACATGAGTTCTGGACTGAAGTCTGTACGACAGGCTTTTGAGAACACCTCTTGCTGTATGGCTGAAGATCAAAGCTGAGGCTGAAATTGAGTTGAGCTCAGCATTAGGGGAAATGGAGAATCCCTATTAGAGCGAGCATGTACACACACACACACACAATGAGCTGGATCATGAGTGTGTGTCGAGCTAAGGACTGGGGAAGTGATCATTAGATGTCTCCACACCCACAGTCAAATGCTCCAAACCCTCCAATTACATCAATTAGTCAATGAATGTCACTGGAACATGAGAGATGGGTACCGGTCACAGGCCACACGCGGATGCCACACATTAATCCACAGACACACATACATAGCACACACAGAACCTGACATGATAATGAACAACATTTAAAAAAAAATTGCACAAACCTGAAATTGTGTGGCTGGTTGAGGAGAGGTGTTCTAATTTCGTTTCTAAACACCCAGATATAGTATTTTTACATAAAATTAAAATGGGTAAAAAAGTCCTATGCACCCAACTGCATAGCAACAGCTTAGCAACCACCCAGAACACACTATGTAGTTAAAAATCATTCTCTAAACTCCACTAATTTCCAAGGCAGAGACTAACACTGTTTAGAATGAAAACTGAACATTATTAGAATTATGTTTTATGTCTTAGAGGTGGGGGGAAGGGGATTCTTTGTTCTCAATCAACTTTTTAGGCCTGATATAATGAGACTGTTGCAACAATTTAATCAGAGTACAGGAAATTACTTGAGTGTTCACTGATGACATCACACATTTGGCCCGATCAGAGCCAATGAAAAATACTAATGAGAAAATGATTAGGAAATAAAATTAGACATCAAGATAACAATATATACTTTGGTGAAGTCAGATTTAATTTCTTAATATGGGACTGCAAGATATGCTAACAAAAGTCATAAAACAGTTTAAAAAAAGCATATGCCTCTTACCAAAATAACACAATAATAATGATGCTTTGTGCACCTCTCAATCACATTAGATTTACTGTGTGTGTACACATATGAAGCTTTTGTGCTTATGTGAGCAAAGAGTGTTTAAGGCTTGCAACACTTTCTGACTTCACAGATGCATTGAATGGAAACAAATATTATTCACATGCCCATAGTGCATTGGCATTGCACTGGGCCTTGTGAAATCCTTTTCATTCAAAAACTGTACACTGATTATCTATTGATATTCTATATCAGTATTGAATATATGGTATCTTCTGATGGGCTGTAATAGTGCCACATTGTGCAGCAGTTTGGGCATTATGCATCTAGTGTGAGAGATAACCTGGCTGTGATTGGACACGTTAAAGGTATAAAGAGGCAAGCAATAACGTTTTATGCACCTTCCACACAAGATTTATATTCATATAAATGTATTTAGAACACTTTATTAAGTGATTTCTATGAGGATGTGAAGAGACTTTCAACCAGCATAACAAAAATGTTTTTGTAAAAAGCTGAAAATATACCATAAAACAGCAATCAATGCCCAAACTGAGCAGCACCTGTGTACGGAGTTTAGGAACTACCTGGATTTGTACAACCTTAATGTGAAAGAATAGTCTACAGAGAGTGGAGTATACTACATGGAGCATACTTTCAATGACTAAACTTAATATTGAAGCACAGGCAAGAACACGTTAAAACCATTTTAAAACCAAGTATATTTCAGGCTTTTGAAGGTATATCTGATCTTTAGTAGAATAAAGTAAAATAAAATATTACATAATATTAAACAATTTTGTCAAATGAGTGTTTTGAATGTTAGAGTTGCATAGCAGAAACTTGCACTGTACACATCAATAACTAATTCTGCCCTACAGCCAAAAAAGGGGAGATGAAGGGCAGGTGTATGTGTGGGAGATTGTGTATGATTCTGGATACACACTGAAATACAGTTCCCAAAGCAGACACACCAAATGCATTTACATTTCCCTTATTAAATTCAATTACCACAGTCCGATATGCTTTGGAAACTGTCTTGACTCTCAAAGATCAAACACTTCCTATAATTCATAAGACCAGCTGTACAGGAAGCCACATTGGCAGCTGAAACCTAAAGAACCTTTCAATAGGTACAGAGACCGGTGGAACAATCATTAGTAATAAAGAAAACCAGTTAAAGTACTGACCAATAAAAGTGCAGAATATGACAAATTGTGTCATTTGACTTAATGTAATTTGTTGTTCTTGTACCAATATGTTTGTTCCTGTAGTCGCCACTTAACATATAACGAGCGGAGAATTTGATTAGGTTTATAACGGTCATGAAACAAGTTTGGACTACCTGTAATTGTGCAAACTGTATTTTTTTCAAATTGTGAAATGCAATAAAATACATATAATAAAAGTCTGTCGTACCGAAATGCAACAAATGGGAAAGTATTGGTGTATGTATTTAGTCTTCAGTGTTATTGGCACTTTTCAATTCAAATCTTTTATGTGATCAATCATTCAAATATAAATGTTAAATTACAGAGTAATTACAAAAAATATAAATTAGAGGGGAAATGTCAACGTCTTGCTTAGCGGTGTTTGTCATTCCATGTTGAGATGTTAATTACAAGTTATGCTGAATTGCAAGACCGATATTTTCAGGAAAATCAAAAATAGGGGGCCACACAGTATGCAAGTGTGTGTGTGTTTGTGTAGTCTCTTAAAAGTGCATTTTATGGGTTGTATATCAAGAGAATAGTTGAATTCTATGTAGAATGAATATTGTGCCATAACTTACCCTAATGTTGTTACAAAGCCAAATTCTTTTCTTCCATTCTTTGCAGAAGGTCCAAGGTGTACAAACGTTTCTCTAAATACATTTCAGTAACTTCTTTAAAATTATTACTATAACTTCTTTAAAATTTTATACTGGAAATAAGCGTAAAAATTCTACAACCATTTTTGATCAATATAAAGGTCAGTGAATGACGGAATTTCCATTTTTGGTTGAACTAACCTTTTAAAATGCACATTTACAGTGAGTGTTGAAGAGAAACTCAATACAATGTCTTTGTAAGGGTGAGAGTCTATGTTTATTACCCAGTGTGCTCTTCTCCTGTGGGGTAAGAGAGAGAGTCTGGCCATCAGGCTGCTCAAACACAAGGAACTGGTACCGGTGGAGTCCACTGCCCTGTGGCGGTGTGGGACGAGCGTATGCTGAAGATGACAAACAGGCGTTAACTTAATCTGTTTCTAGTAAAAACAAAACGAAAACAAGATTTTGTCTACAGAAAATCAGTACCTGTTTTACCAGGTAAAATCATCACATATAAAAGTAATCATACACCTTTCTTCAATCTCATCACATATTTAGGCAAAAGAAACACTCACCAGACAGTTCAACGCCGCTGATATCTCCATTCTTTAGTGCCTTTCCCTGCAGAAACACACATTTGGTGTGCGTGTGAAAACAAGAGAGAGAGGGAGACAGTGCATATAAATACAACAGTACTGTTGCACATAGTGGTGTTGTGTCTTGTGCTTTGTGGTTCTGAATTAAAACAATGAGGGCCCGGGGGACTGGTTTAGATTCTCCTCTTCATTTATCATTCAAGGGCCACAAAACCACAGTTTTACTGCGGTTAAGTTTAACCGAGACCCTGCAGGGTGCCTAACCTAACTGAGCTTAGATGTGTCTATGCTGGCCCTGCTTGGGATCTGCAATATTTAATCTTGAGACAAAGCCAATTCCTAGGCAAATTAAGCGAGTGATTGGATTTCAGAGTGGCAAATTCCCATATTATTAATTGTATATTAACTTTCTGTTGCCTAGGAACAGAGATTCAGGCTGAGCTTTGTATGAGTTTAGTTTTTTTTTACCCTCCCCCAAAGGGCAATCCTATATTTGTCATGTTTTAAACCCATATTCCTAAGCAGATCTAATGCTTCACTGTAATTAGCCCTCTGGAATGTTTGTCTAATACATCCGATTCCTTGGAGCTGCAACTGTAGATTACTGAAGTTCAAATTGCTCGATACAGTAGCCCTGAAAGCTCTCTGTATGAGAAGAGGAAAAAAGAACCAAGAAAAGTTTGTTCTCAAAACCTATTTAGATTGGGAAGTCCCTGCTGTTAAATACCTTCCATGGTTTGTCAGTTTAAACACTCTGTTATTGTCAATCATGCAGTCCTTGCCGCGAGAAACTCACCACTCATCATCACCCCCTACAGGATACCAGAGGCAGTGCATTGTGACAGCGCTTACTTTTCAGTAAAAAAAACAAACAGAAAAAGAAATATTCACTGAATTTACAAAAACAACTGTTTGCAGATACTTTGAACACACAAGAGTCACTCTTATAAATAACATACATGGTAAAACATGCAAGTGGACTGATATAGTTACTTAATAGAGATTAATGTTCAAAATATAGTCTGTATCTATAATCTGGCCTATTTCAGAGTAATATAAAATGGGCAGATTTATTTTATTGTGAATTGATTGTGAAAAGTGGTCATTATATACCACAATGTAGCATGAAGGGGGATGGAGAAAGTAAGAGGGCTTGATCATGTGAGGCAAATATAGAGAATACGCAAAGAAAAAATTCTTATATACATTAAACTATGTAGATTATAATAAAAGATTCTAAAGCAAAACTCCTTTGGTTCCTTGGAATGTCACAAACTGAAAAATCAAACACAAAAAGGAAATTAAACAGGTCCAATTTAGATTTTATGCTTTTTATTTTATACTTTTATTTTAAACATCATTTTTATAAAGGACACAGGCAGCAACCAGATACAGACATAAAACAAACTTACATAAATACATTTAAATAAATTTGTAAAACAAATTGTAAATTTTTACCTAAATTGCACCTCATGTTAACTACATAGGTGAATAATGCTAATGCTAAATAATAATAAAAAATAGGCAAGAGATATAATTCAAAGCAAAAGATTATGTTCTCAAAGACAAAACACTGAAAACGACAAAGAGTTTAGCTGGTCTGCCAACATCTGAACATAACCATGCATCAGTTATGACCGCAAGTGACTTTTTACATACGGTGTAAAACATGATTTGTGCAAAGACAGAAGTTAATCTGAACAGTGAGTTTCACAAAGCTATTTGCTTCATTTGCTACAATTACATTCAAAGTAAGAAACAGCTTTATTTAGAAATCCTGAAGAGTTGTGCTGCTCGTGTGCTCTAGAGCTGTCACCATGGCAACAGATCGACAACAGAGCTGGGAGGGCAGCTCTTTTTGCTTTCCCACTTGGTCTGGTTGAAATATTCTCACTCACCCTGTTACAGAAAACTCAACACTCCTTTGTGCTGATATATTTTAGGAAAGTGATATTCTCACTTTGCAACAAGCATAAAAATATTAAAATATCAGAACATGAACTGATGGGCATATTGCGTGCAGATGGCAACGTTACATGGTGCGTGTAGCAATATGGTGAACCCGTCAACTTTAGGGTACAGACAAACTTAGAAAACCTGTTGCAGTACAACACCTGATCAACAACTTAAAGATTTTTGGGGACTATGAAACTGTGGAAAGAGATTTTGGGCACACAAATTGTGTTTCATAGCATGAAAACACAAGCAACTTTGAACCCGTCACCAGTGGGTGGGCCGTCTCCACAGATGGACCCCTGGGATACAGTCACACCTATTTCTCAGCATATTTACACTTGGATGACCAGCATTACCTCTGGGAGATAATGTGGGTGTACCTGCAAATGTTAACAAATTGAGTGACTATAGACAGATAGGGTTATGGCTGGGGTTGGAGGAATTCAGATATATATAACTATACTGTCAATTTTCACCAACAGTTGACAGCTCAGGTGGGCACTTTAGTTTAATAGAATACAATCAGCTTAATGCTTCATAGACTTGGAGAGAATAAAGTACATGACTGCAGTGGTTTTGCTTTAGAACTCAGACTTTACATTGTACATCAAACCAAAATTGTTCTATCACTGTGTATAATAAAAATGTCCTCAAAACCTATATTTAATAATATCAATATATTAAATATAATAGTTTTTAATCATGATAGTTTTATAATCATGATTATCAATAGTTTTAATCATGATATGTGAGGACGGGGTTATGCCACACAATTAGTTTATAGTGGTTAAATTGGTTTAAATAGTCTACTACCGAGTTACAGACACATTTACAACAAAACAGCAGAAAGTTTGATTGGATGAATAGCTTTAAATGCTAATAATAAAAGATATGGACAGTGTTTTCATAATTATATATATTGTTTCATAATTAGTTGTGGTTTATTATTTGTATTTTGTTTTTCTGATATAGTGTCATTGTTTGAGGCCCTATATTAGAACAGACCTGTGACCCTATTTTGAGTATTTTGCATTAATGTATTGATGCATTGAAACTATAGAATCAATTACACACACTCTTTCAGGCTACTGTATGTTTTTAAATAAAAGCCATTCCGATATGATGCAGAGGATAAGACAGTGTCTCTACACAGACACAAGCATCAACATACTCTCAAAACAAGTTATGCTGAATCAAATGAATAGCTTTGTGGAGCTGTGCACATCACTGAATGAAGCTGATGACCTAACAAACCAGTAAACAGAAGATGTACTTCAGCCATTCTACTCAGTAAGTGTTATTCATATTAGTCATGTGGTTCTTTTAGAGGGCTCTTAAAATTCTCTACAATAAAGCAACACAAAAGAACATCAACAGTTTGTGAACAAAAATACTGCATGCACACACACAAATATTCAACAAGCAAAAGGGCACTGGGGCAGCCGTCTGAGTCCCATATGGTTAGTCAGATCCTCTCTCCTGCTTTCATTGTGGGTAACATGCAGTTCACAGGTTGTAAACCCCGTTGAGAAGAGGGTTTTTTTCAAACGGTGAGGGCAACAGTCAGGCATTATAATCCATGTTCTGAAAGTCTGATATTGCCACAGCTGGCCTCTATTAATTCCTACTGGCACAGTTCATTGGAATAAATACTTTTATTATCATTGCTACAGTTAGATTAAAGCAGGGGAAAAAACTTCCAAATTGCATTGAAATTAACCTGACCCTAATCTTACATCTCAGTTAAAAAATTAAAAAAAAAAGAAGGAAAGATCCATTTATAGAATGTGACCTCTACCGTACACTACTCCAACTTAGTATGCTTCCACCTATCCACTGTACTGTACCTGTCATTTCTCAATCATACTAGAAGAAAAAAATGTTCAATGCTTTTGTCACTGAAAGTCACTGAACCTCTTTCTAGCTTTAACTCTATTCCTACTTGTAAATGTAGCTTAGTAGACTGTGCTTACTGTTAACAATATGTTAAATCCTAAGTTGCTAAATAAAAAAATATATAAATGTTAAAGGGGTCATAACATACACTTTTTATCCTTTATTTTTATTACCACCTTGAGGTACACTTATTATATTTATACATTTATATGCTGATGTGCCTTAAGAAAACACCTTTGTGTGTAAAATGAGCAAGATGCAGTTCATACACAAACTGTCATAAAACATACAGAGTAATAGGTTGTATATTATATCCAAGTTCGTCTGGTGTAATTCTAGAAATAACTGTGTATTTCACGACAAATGGTGGGGCAAATATTGAATTATCCAATAGGCATCACTGATGTCTGTGATATCACAAAATTAAACAACTTTAAAATAAGCTGTTTTTGCAGCTTAGTTTTAATAAATGCTGTCTTTGGACTGACCTTTGTGTAGGAGCAGAGCTATATTGTTGTTTTTTTATGTAATAAAATGTACATAAAATTACAATAAAATGTAATAAAATGTTATGTGTTCCTGTAGCTCAACTGGTAGCGCATTGCGTTAGCAGCGCAAAGGTTGTGTGTTCGATCCCAGGGAACACAAGTACTGATAAAAAATGCATATCTTGAATTTACTGTAAGTCGCTTTGGATAAAAGCATCTGCCAAATGAATACATGTAAATGTAATATAACCAGCGTTGAGTAACATTTATTATCAGAAGTGCTTTAACAGAATAATTATATAATAATTATTTTGTTAAACATAATATAATGAACATGGAAATAAAAAGCAAATTCTATACAATATAGTTTTTACATTTCTGAGTAAACTATTAATGATACATGTCTGTCCATATGCTTGTGCAAAAACATGTTTCAGAAAAGCATTAGACAGCAAGAAAATTTACAAATACAACAAGGGGAGGTTTTCTCTCAAATGAAACTTAATGCATTTAAATGCACTATGTTCTACACATTGGTGGCATTTTATTTTCGTTCATGACACTCACAAAGGTAGTGGACACTGTGGGAGATAATGAGGTAAGTCCAATCCAAATGTTTTAGTTTTATCAGTAACTGTCATAATTCTCAAGGGTAAATCACCACTTATTAAAAACAACTAAGTATGGTACATTCAACTAACTTTTTTTGCATTAGTACTAAGAATGATAGTTTGGGAGCAAATGTTCTCCATGTACAATTGATTAATTGAATGATTAATCTATTAAACTTTATCTTGTGCAACCAAAATTGTCATTTGTCGTGCCTAGCACAGTTATCCAAAGATATTTCAAAAGCAGTTTTTGTCACATGTACATCGGATATTTTAGTACCATCTGAAACTGATTGTAATAGAAAGCATTTGAAAGCTGTTGCTATGGTTATCACCGCAGATGAACACGACTTCTGTTCTATTTGGTGCCAGGTGTAGATACACACTTTTATCTTGTAATCCAAATTTTGTGGTTACCAAAAATTTGAAAATACTATCTGAAAAACATATCTAGAATTAATACTGATTTGAATTTGTATATTTTAAGACCCTTCCCCAATCCTTTTATTTTAAAACTATGGGGGTGGGGCTCACATCTTAATCAGGTGGATCAGGCCCCATGAAACCCCCCTAATTTCCACCTTAAATGTGCGCAATTGTCATTAAAATAAGACACAATGCAAAAACAATATTAAAGGTCCTCAAAATAGTTAATTTTAATTAAAAACTAAAATGTACTGTTCAAATGAAATATCACCCAGACATGTTCTTGACAGTTTTTTGGAGATTCACCAAAGAACACAGAGTCTCCTATTTAGTTCATAAACATTGAGGGAGAGAGAGAGAGAGAGAGAGAGAAAGGGAGAAAAGGTCCTGCTGGGGGCAACAGTGTAACAGACGGAAGAGAGAGAGGAGGAAAGAGAGAGAGAGAGAAAGAGAGGGAAAAGGGAGAGAGAGATGACAGATGGTGTTCACAACTCTATTTCTGATACTGGACCTTCACCATGAGCATAGCCCCTCCCCCTCCATATTCTCACACTGACTCTCTCCAAATCCTCTCCTTCCTAAAATCTCTGCTCTTATTTGCTCATGCCTACAAACCCTTTTCCGACTTAAAAGTTTTTTATCTTCTATTTCTTATAGTGTCTCAATATCTAATCTATTCCAAAATAGATGCCTTTTCTTCATTCATATGGATTTGATGGTTGGGTTTGTTGTAGAGTCACTCGTAGATGTAGGTCATGTGATTAAATTACATAATCCTCACACATGCTGGTGGAATATACTTTTTGGCAAGTATTTAATTCTGTTCTTTAAAAGGTTAGAGGCAACACACTGTTGTGGTGGTAAATAGCTTATATTTCTTTTTTGTTGGGTTTATTAGGGGATTATCTGGCTTTTGTCAAAAGACGTTATCTTGCCAAGGCAACATCCATTCCAACATGATGCTTTTAAAAATCTGAATTTTTAAATCATCCCATTTTCAGAGCAATCACATGAAAGGCAACCTGGTATGATTTCCTACCTTTGACTGAAACAAATGTTATTTGAGGCCTGTGCATTTTTCAGGAGTTCTGTATTATGTTATGCTCCACCAGCTCAATGCATCTCTAAATTAACTCACCCTGTGTCTTAATCTATGTGTAACCCGGCCATGTCACCTGAACCCAGACTGCAACAGTTACCATAGCAATATTCATTACGACCATTACCCCATTACTCACCTGACTGGCCTAATAAATTACAATCAATTACAATAACAAATCCATTAGAGCACAATTATTTTAGTAGATGAATAGTGATGTTTTAAGCATTTACTGCACAATACTAAAGCAATTGTAAAATGACATTTTACACCCAAAATTAGCAATACTTGCTCTCATATGGTCACCCTATCAATGTATTTGTCCTCTACAGTACTTTGCCCCAAGCTCTTATATATCTAGATACACGTATATTAAAGCAATACTACACAAGCAGGATTGTGTTGTGATTCAACCTGAGACAAAATGTACGATAAACACAGAAACAGCTCAAGCTATTGTGGCACATTCGTCATTTCTGCAAAGGAGTGTGCAAAAAAGTCCAACAATGGCAGAGTTGGAGCTGAGTCAGCAGATTGCATCGAATTGACTTTCTGACAGTCATGTTCATATTGTGGCTACTTATGAAGTCTCAGCTCCACTGACTCCTCAGCTAAATTAACTCACCAAACAAGTCATTCAGAAGGTCAATAATCAGGCCAGGAAAAAAGTCTATTAGCGTCAGTAATAGGATAAGTTTGGTAATCCAGATAGTCCATTTCAAGCTTCAGAGGTGAGAACACTAAGCGTCAGATTGCTTGACGTATCCTAAAACCCACACACGTTACTGGTAGGCCAGGCTTGAATGAGCCTCGTTATTAAGTCAAGATACTTTATTACTCACACCACTGGATAAAGAAAAGACCACCCATGACCCACTTGAGCAGGATTAAGTTTAATCTAAATGCCAAAACATTAACTAACTGAAGGAGGCAGTGGATATGCTTGGACTCATTACCGGATTCTGCATGATTAGAACACTGAAAGCACTTTACTGGTAAAGAAAGCCAATGAGGTGGGGGAGGATTTTAAGTGTGAAAATTCAATAAATGGTAATTAGGCCCTCATGTAGCTTCATCAGCCTTCATCACTCTATCTCTATCACTCTGCTAAATGTACTTTATATAGCAAAATATATAACTGCACTTACATAATCGTATTCTAGTCTTATTATATTCTTTTACTCAGCTCTTATTCATAAACTGCTATATTTTTGTAAGTAAGAGAGATATGATTGTGGAACAGAATGGTGAGGGAAGCCCCCGGTCTGAGTTCCCTAGGTAACCCTGTGAAGAGTGGGCAGAGCGGGGGTCCGACTGCCTGCCTGACTCATTTGGAGGGAATCCTGGAACACGACGACTGCCCACTACAGTACACCCCCGGTTTCATCAGCAAACAAACACTTTCACAGCACTAAACCCACACGCTTGCAACACAATGTCCTTCACAGACATGAACACTGGCATTTCATCCCCTAGGCAGCAGAGGAAACCCTGCATGTGTGTGTGTGAGTCATACCTGCACAGATGATAAGAGAGATACAGTAAAGCAGAGTGACACCAACAAGCGTTTGCTGACTAACAGAAAGACAGAGAAGCAGATGAGATCTGATTGGTGGAGGAGATTTTAAAAGTATGATGTGCTTAGGAGACAAAATATCAAATCTTCACTTGACTTTATTTCTTAATACATGTTCCTGGTCTTACTGTAAATGACTCATTGATGCATACAAGTCTGCATAAAAGTTTGTTTTTATAATCTTTAGACAAAATGTAGTAATTTAATAAAGCTTTCCTTCAAGTCCTCATATTTTTAACTCCTTTCATCTGACTAGCTGTCATATCAAGACAAGACTTTTTATGATTTAATTAATTCCTTATATAAAATCAACTCAAAATTTTAGTAAAATGATTTTGACAGTTTTTCTAAATGTTGCGGTAATGACTAATGGGTTGTAAATGCTGTTTCAATGTTTTATGAGATTTTGAATTAATGTTATTACTATGTAATATGCTCAGATGCATCTTTCTGTTTAAAAATAACAAATCATTTAATATACAGTATATCAAACATAATCCTGTCATTTCTCCATAACTTTGGTAGTGGGTCATACTAAAGTTCGGGAAATGTACTGTAATGTCTTGAGGTTGTGCAGTTCTCTGTGGGGGAGGATGAGAGTGAAATAAGAAAAAAAAAACGGCTATTTGGTGGTCAGGTCTAGCCAATTAACACTGAATAGCAATTAAATCACTATTAAATCAAGCTATTATGAGGACTCAACAGGCATGTAATAATCCTTAATTAACTCAAGGTCACCGGATGTCTTAAGGAGCATTAAAGGACATTTAAAAGTTTGTGAGAGGTGTTTGGGCTGCATTTGTATGACTTCTGAAAATATGGAAATAACCTCTCTTTCTTTATAAAATTTAAGACGGGAGATCTAAGCAAGTGTCACAATTAAAAATAAAATCAAATAAACTAGGATGCGATAACTATACTGTACTATACTATACCACAGTCTTTCAAACTTTAATTTATAGAGAAAACCTGTACCAGAATGTTCCACTCAGACAAGCCTGAGGACGCAACATTATCATTCTAATACTAGCATGTGACTTCAAGAGGTGTTAGATGCTAAAACCATATGTACAGAACTTTATATGACATTATATCACACTTCAACAAAACTCATACTGTATAACAGCGCAGTCTTTTAAAATACACCATTCTAGAGACTAAATTGGATCGACTCTGCGTTTTACACGCAACGTCTCTCTCTGTAAAGAGCCACTACTGACTCAATCACTGCCGTGCCTGTTTAATTCTTGTATTATAATTGAGATAGAAGCAGCTCAGAGGTTATAGAAACTGCTGCGGAACCAGGAGCACTTCACAGAGAGGTTAACGAACCCCGCAGCCCTCTGGGAGATGGAGTATGCTGTTAATTTGACGAACGTGGGAAATGAATGCTTTTATGCTTTTATTGATGGTGACCAGAAAACGGCCTTTGCGGGAATGAAAGGTTTTTAGACTTGCAGGCGCTCGGCTCACTGCGGCAAAACAATGCCACTGAATGCATTTGTTGGAAGAAAACTAAGTACATAATTGTTTTGTCGGTAATTACAGGGGCAAAATGTTTCTTCATTAATTCCCCCTTTTTTCATGGAAATCGTAGAATGAAAACATACAAAAGTGTGAGTGCCACACTGTATAACATGTTTTATGCAATGAATGATAAAGTTACCTGCATATTATGTATTATGAGGGGGTCTACAATGTTCCATCAAAAGGGTTCTGTTGAGAAGCAAGAACTTTGATGCAATCAAAGGAAACTAAAACTTTATTTTTGCTAGAAAACATATCTTGAATAGATATTAGATGTAAAATATTCTTTTTTATTGTATGTAGTAAAAATTATTCATATACCTATAAATAAATATATGTCTTAAATAATGTTAGAGATGCTGGGATAAGCGCTAGCTGCTACCCTACACAGGGTATATAGAATATAGAAAACAGATTAATGGTATGGTAGCAGAAATGGTACTGGTGCCTATCTGTGCAAAAATTGGCATAATAATGCAAGTGGTTGCCTGGGTATTGTTATCCATTTGCTACTATGTTGCATTTGCTACACAGAGTTGCAGAATGCCACAGTTGCCAAAGTTCATTATGCAATGTTTGGAGCAAAATCACCAACCCTATGATTAAGTGATAGTATTATATTTGTAATAATAATAATGTTTGTCTTAGCAAGTACCACTAAATAGTTATGTAACATTGATTCTGGTGTAATAAACCACAACTAACATTTTAAATTTCAAACAATATGCAGCAAAACCGCAGCGCTAACAGTTGCCAACTATGACCATGGCTTTGTTTGTGGTTAGCACTGTTAAAACAGCCTTATTCTATGTGCATAAAGCAATCTCCCTGTGGGGATGTGCGCCAGTATCGTTCTAAGCTGCACAATGTCTCTCTTAACCCTTGACCTGCAGCGTTATTCTTACCTGAAAGCACTGCTGCATCTTTATTTCATAAACAGTGTTTTTTTTAAACGAGTAACATCCTCATCGTTTAGAGCTGGGAGCTGTTTATGTTTTCTGACTGTCGGACAGGCAGGAGAGCAAAAGAGAGGGAGTCAGGGGGCTGGAGGGAAGGAAACAACGAGGAGAAAAGGAGGGAGGTAGAGAAAGAGGGGAGCGATTTAATCCCCCCCAAAGGAACTCCCCTCTGAACCCCGTATCGTGAACTCGCAGGCAAAACTCGTCGCCATGGGCAACACCACACACAATGTGCTGTCTTTTTAATTTCATCAGCTGTGAGAAATCTATACCGAAGCACAGAGATAGAGGATGAGAGAGAAGGCGAGAGAGAGAGAGAGATAAAAAATGCAACAGGCAAGAATAAAAGCTAGTTGCTTGACTAATTGTTGCAGTAAAAAAATGAGGCCGTAGGAAGCTTTAAAGCAGGTCTTGGTGGTAATGATCAGTGATCTGTAAACGTGTAGGAAAACACCTTAGTAGGCATTAACTCACCTACCTAAACTGTTGAAGATGACACGTTATTGGGTTAAAGGTGCAGAAAGTGATTTTTGAAAAACACAGTTTCTAAAAAATTACTGTTATGAGATCACGTGTGAATGCAATCTTTTATAAATTTGGTCCTGGCAATTTACCAGTAAGAGAAGTTGTAACATTGCCAGTAATTTACTGGTAAGGTGGTATGTGGGAATGTAGAACAAGATTACTGGTAAACTCTGATAAAATTCTGGTTTGAGCCAATCAGAACATTCTGACATGGATGACGCATTTACTCCACACTTGCGCAAAGCAGAGATGTTCGTCTAATATAATGTTGTTGTGTCAAAAACGCTGTTCACTAAAAGCCATTGCTTTCCAGCTGTTAAAGGAGCAGTAAAAGTCTTGAAAGGCCAATGTTTTAGAGAAGGACCCTGCAGCTGTAAATGAAGAAGAGGCTAAGAAGACTTATTTGAGATATAGAGATAATAAATAAGATATACTATAAAAAGAAATAGCAAAAGATACTATGAAAAACATAAAAAGTGTAAGTCTGTATGATGCAGTTTATTATGTACCCAAAGTAATACAGTGAAATAAAATCTTTGACAAGCCCGTCTTTCTTCACCTGTCTCATTCAGTGGTTAAATCAGTGTCAGGGTAAGGGGGTTATCTGAGAGTGCAGGCAAGGGTTGCCTCAGTCCCCAGTAAGTAATCAATAAATTATACTTTAATTCCACAGGGTATCATTAGTTGTACTGTATTTCTAAATCTAATACACCCATTTATGGATTTGAACACTGCCATGTGTAAGGTAACATAATATATCATGGTTAGGCCATAGATGCTTCCACATTTTTATAACCTGATGCATCACATATTAACGGGATAGTGGTGAAGGGTATTGAGTTAAAATCTATTGCTTAGGATTTGAATTGAGAGAATTGTTCTGCAGTTGCATTATTGATATAGAATGATACTTTACAATCAACATCCATTTATTAATGTAACAGCAACATGTGTTCCATTTATGCATGCAAAGATATCTGGAGTCTCATGCAAGTTTAAAAACA